>JARQZK010003642.1:0-10000 GCA_030704885.1 Cynegetis impunctata
AATTATCATATTAACAAAATATAGTGAAAATTGAAAACTGTAAAGTTTTATTTACAATATAATAATGGATTTTCAATCAATCAGTCAATCAATCAAGTTTATTGGTAACAATATGTTTCACATTTTTACAGGTCAAATCCTAGCCAACTAAAACTTAATACATAAGACTTTAAAACTGTATTAAGCAATTTAAAAGTTACACTCACTAAACTTACATTAAAATGGTAAAATCTAATACATAATACTTAAAATTTAAAACTGTATTATGCAATTTAAAAGTCACATTCACTAAACTGCCATTAAGATGGTAACACACAAACCAAAAGTAAGACAACACAAACGCAAACTAAAGGTATTTTAAAACTTATAAATTACCGAAGCCTGAAACAAAGTACTCCTCAAAAATATAAAAAGCACTGTTAATTAAGAATGTTTTGATTTTAGTCTTAAAGTATCTGATTTCAAGTGTTTTAACTTGTGGAGGTAGTCTATTAAAAAAGCTTATTCCAAGGTATCTAGTGCCATCTCTTGTCCTCCCAAGGCGGCCAAAGTCAGGTACCAAACCCTCATTATTCCTTGTAGGATAATCATGAATGTCCCGATGGGTTCTATAGAGATGAAGATTTTGTTTAATGTACAATAGACATTCTAGTATATATATAGATGGCAGGGTAAGAATTCCCAGAGATATAAAGCTCTGACGACAATTGTCTCTATAACCCAGTCCACACATAATGCGAACACATTTACGTTGCTGTCCAAAGACTTTTTCCACATGACAGGAATGTCCCCACGACAAAATGGCATATGACATATTTGAGTGGAAGTATCCAATGATAAGCCATCAGAACAGTCCGCCTCGAAGTTCACCTTCACAAGATTTCGAAACAAAAAGAGGTATTGAGAAAGCTTTTTAGACAGATGGATGACATGATTTTCCCAGGTGAGCCCTGGATCCAGATAGACCCCAAGAAACCCAACTTCCCCAGCACAGCTCGCCAAAAGCGGATGATCACTCTGTGTCCTCCTAAGTGTAAAGTTCATAATCTGCGATTTTGAGCTATTGAGAGATAATTTATTGCACAAGAACCACTCAAGTATGTCCCTTTCTGTGTATTCGATACCAATGTTATAAATCTCAGATGGATGATAGCTCTGATAATCTGTGGTGTCATCAGCGCATACAACAGTGCTAGCTCTCCGCTGGCAAATAGGCAAGATCATTTATGTACACAAGAAAAAGTATGGGTCCAGTTACTGATCCCTGTGGAACCCCAAAATCGTAAAGGCAGTCTAGAGGAACAGTCCTGTTGAAGAGACACATATTGGAGTCTATTTGAAAGATATGAGGCGATCAATGAAACTGAATTGTCATGAAAATTGTAGAAACTCAGCTTTTCCAAGAGAACACCGTGCGATACACAATCAAATGCCTTGGTGAGATCTAGAAATAAGGCCAACGTATCCAGAGAATTCTCAAAGCCCTCCAGAATATCTCCCACCAGGCGGTTCACTGCTGAGCTGGTTGTTCTTGCCTTTCGAAACCCAAACTGATTGACTTTCATCAAGTATCGGCCGCCCAATCAATTATTTATTTATAATATCATTTTCTAATTTTAATTTATGAACAGTTCTCAAAGATATTCTTTACCTAAGGTAAAATTGATCAATTTTGTACGATAATGTCTAAAGTTCAGGACTCGACTCATAACTATTTAACCCTCCCTGAAAATATTTATTACTATGCCATGAAGTCTGGCTCTGGAAGTTTCATGTTGGAAATCCTTCACTGAAAGATTTTCAGAATCATTGTTTTAAATACTGCTTAAATTTTTCAAATCTTCTGATAGCTTGATCGTTTTTCTGATAACATTGCTTCCATTCATGAAATATTGAATCTATAATATTGTAACGAAACTTGTGCTATAAATTGCACTCTACTACACAAGTACATCATCGATTTTTCTGACCGACTGACAGTAACACCCTGTTTCGTATAATTATAAACTCGTTCATGCATAAAGACAATTCTAAATATGGGGTCGTTTTCCTCTATCAACTGATGTGAAAGTAATTCTCACCCCCGTCGAAAACACCTCGAACAATACCTCACCGCCCCCGGAAAAACTACAAGAAATTTACCAATGTGGGGTTTTAAGCATGACGACAAAACTTGTTCACAAAAACTTTTTGTTTGAGGATAACTGTCGCCTGAATTATTTGTTCGTCTCATAATCACAATAATCGAGTTTCAAGCTTGAACGGAATAAGTTCTTCTATTGTTATTTTGAAGTTGGTAGACAATGTCTAACGATTCGTCGATTGTTAGAGTTTCATTGTTTAAGTAAACCTGACACAGAGGGGGAAATTTCATTAATCATTCCTTAAATGAGGTAAAAATATACTCAAAATGAACAGTAAAATTTTACACAAATTGAAATATATTAAACATGAGAACTGACTGCAAAGAAACAACATTCCAGGAAATAAAGTATGTGTGGCAAGGCCACATCGTTTATTATATATACATATTTGTTTTTGTGTTTATAAATTTCTTTCAGTTTTAATTTTTCAATTCTCTTATTCGTTTCAGATTCATGGTCTCCACTTAATGAATGCCAAAGAAACATTGTTGACCGAACCGTATGTTTTATGGTATTCTATTTTTATATTTTTTTTTCTTGATTAATTTGTTTTATTTTTAATATTACAATTGTCTTATTTGTTTCAAATTCAATGAAAATTTGGTCCCCACGGTGAAAGATACATCATTGTTGCGTGTATTTTATGCATTCAATTTTTATATTTATTTCATTGCATTTTTTCATTCATTGTTCGATTGTTTTCATATTTTTATTGAATTGTTTCATTTTTTATTTACAAATTTCCTCATTTGTTGCAGTTTTTCCAAGACATTGAGAGTTTGAAAATCGACGAATTATGGTCTCCACTTGGTAACCGTTTAAAATGCCCTATTTTCCTGAACGTGTATTTTATGCAATAAATTTTTATGTTTATTTGATGTGTTTTTTTTTAATTCATTGATTAACTCATCTTCAAATTTGATCTTCTCAGACAATGAAAGTTTGACAATCTATGAATCACGTTCTTCTTGATTATAGATGGTTTCCATGTTGTTCCTCACTTTCTTTATTTATATATATATATATATAAATATATATATATATATATATATATATATATATATATATATATATATATATATATAGTGTAGGAAATGGAATTGAAAATTAAAAAACACATATTTTTATGAAGGTTTTTTATTTATAAAATATTTAAATGGACGAAACAACATCGCAATTTTTTTTTCAAATGTTACTCATCATAAATAGCGAAGTACACCCTTTTTCAATACTTAATTAACTAATTTTGTTTATTGGCTACTCAATATTTCTATATTTTCTTCGAATAATTGAATATCATAAACTGCTTGCTACCATAATTATGTTTAGGTACACAGTTAATTTATAGCATCAACAAAAGATAGAATATTTGATCAGCTTTGAAATAATTTATTTTTCTTTAATGCAAACAAATAATCATTAGTTCGAATAACGGCGATAGTTGTGTATATTGATTTCAACTCTCATTCTGAATGACGTTATAAAAATTTAAAAAACAGTCAACTAACAAATTATGCATACTTTTAAAAATTGTTTTTGATATTCAAATTAATTATAAACAGTGAATTATAAAATCGTCTAGTCACCCCGACACAAAATCTGCATACAGCTGTTTCGATCTTATTAGATCTCAGTGCAGCTTATTTGTCTCAGAGTGTATTAACAAATTTCTAATTGTTCCCCAATACTTAAAGTTGAGTTCGAAAAATCTAATTTGAAATGTGCATCGGAGTTAAACGTAGGTAGAATAAAATAACTTTTTCGGCCAATAACTACATATCTTCTTTCATATTTTCATCTTTTTTTAACCACTCGCAAAAAAGTTCATTTATGGTTTTCCTAATAAAAGGTATAGATAATTTTCTAATTATATATGAAAAATTGCTACTGCTCAGTCCAACATGGACATAATAGAATATTTGTAATTGATTAATATGAGTACCTACATCTTATTTTTTGTGTCATCTACGGATACTCAGTTAGTCAAGTACACAGAAACTAAAACCATAATTTTTATCTGCAAGAATTTATTCAGAGCTTCGAGCGCTTTTCAACTTCCATACTAACCTCAAGAGGACTGTACCTTACACAAATTTCATACATTTAGATCATGTTCCACCCTTTTTCATTTGACTTTTACCCGTTGCTGTTCAAAGTGCCCATTTTAGAAAATACTCTTTGATATTCCTCGATCTGTGTGCGTGAAACTATAAATTATTAAATTCTCATTACTAGGTTTGTACATATAAAGGGTTTTTAATATCAAATATTTGTGAAATACGGCGGGGTCACAGTGTGTTTACAGGCCGAATTATAAGTGCACATTACATAAATATCACTCAGTTCAAACATGGGCAAAAAACAGTCTATAAGAGTTGCCAGACAAAAAAGCTCGTTGAATTTTGTTTACTTCTGTAGACATGCATTCGTAATTTATTAATTTGCTACAATTAATTTATTCTGACCAAAGTTCCGGAACTTTATGCAATTTGCAAAAATATAAAAATTCAAGAATAATATTTTTGCAAATTGCATAAAGTTCCGGACCGCTTACAAGATTGCAAATTTGCAAATGCATCATAATAGATATTTTCTGAATTTGCAACCAAGTTTCAAAACTTTTGTAATTATTTCGAGACCATCTTGCCCAAAAAAATGACCACGAATTAAAAAAATTATAAATAAACATGTTCCGGTTAACGTAAAAGGTTGCAAATTCGTACAACTGTTCGGTATATTTTTCCGAAGTATCTGTCTGTTTGGAATTTTTTAGGTCAGTTTATCAAAGAAAAACGTTAATTTTTAATGAAAAAAATGTTGCGTACCCTTAAATTGGTAGCAAATTTGATACGTGATATGAAATAATATATTTAATACTACTCCAAGTTTGCAGAACTTTTGGAATTTTTTTCACAAGCATACGGCAAAATTCAATGTTATTGCAATTTTAACAATGTCCCAGACTTCGGAAAAGGTTGCAAAATGAGATTTGTTCTATTGTTGTCAATTGATTATCTAAACTGATTGGCCTATAGTTGCAAATTTTTCAAAATTATCATAAATATTACCTATTTTCATCACAAAATTGATCAACTTCAACTATTTGACGTTATATCATTTATGAGAAAACATGATATGACAGAATCGAACTATAAATGATATATTTTAATTATCGGAGATGTTAAGGCTCAATACGGAAACGAAGCTAGGGAACAGACGTACAGACTTGATTAGCAAAAGGGTTGGGGTACAAGGTAAAACTAGAGCGAGACATCTAGTATTGTTAGTGTGGCTTTCAGGAGCCGCACTGCAGCGTGCTCTTTCGAAAAGTGCGCAATCTCATCGCCCGTTTCTGGGACGCTATTGTAAAACACCCAGCAGTCTCTTGGGTGCACTCTTTCGCGTTTTGGACAGACTTCTCGCACGAGGTTTCATTTCTGCTTTCTTTCCAGAAATTCATACTTGAAAAAGAACATCCACAATTTCCCTTCATTATAAGCCTATTTATATATATATATATATATATATATATATATATATATATATATATATATATATATATATATATATATATATATATATATATATATATATATACTACTTACCTATATAAGTAAGAATTCTTCGTGTTATCGAGACACGTCCGTGGTTATAAAATTAAGTGAACCTGGGACATTTATTTCGATAAACAATTTAACATTTCTAACATGTACCGTCTCAGGTAGATGGAGATATTTCGATGCTTCGTGAACTTCTATAACCAGCTCCGCTAGGAGGTTTGTTTCATTAGTTTCAAATAAATGTTCTATTTTCACTTAATAAATAAATATATATATATATATATATATATATATATATATATATATATATATATATATATATATATATATATATATATATATATACAGGGTGACAATTTGAAAACGAGTAGAACTGAATATTTCTTTAACTAGCGAGACACACAGAGTATAACACAGTGAAGAAACACGTTAATTTATATGTCAAGGGAGACAACTTTTAAGGCATTATTAGTTGTTGTATTATATTCAACCCCTTCAGCCGCAGGGCACCTGAGCCTAAAATTTTAAACAGCAACCCCCATTCATTTTGCTATTTTTAAAATGTGTATGTAATTCTAGATGAGTAACATCTATTTTAAATTTTTTTTCTTCAAAATGGCAATACTTATCCTCACGAATTTTTGGATTTTAATTAAGAATTACTAGATAAATTTGAAGAAACTAGATCTGAGAAATACGCCAAAGGTGCTCAATGAGAACCTACTCAATGACCACCTAGGTCGCCAGATCTGACACCTCTCGATTTTTCTATGGGTTCACTTGAAATCCGTTATATTTAAAACCTAACCAGACTTAATTGAAGAACTGTCACCAACGATCGTGCAAGGATGTAGGACTATTTCACCACAGACCCTCCAAAACATCCGCGAGCAGTTTGAATATCGGCTGGACCTATAATTACAAATCAATAAGACCATTTTGAACAATTCATAAAGTAATTAGTCAAGTCAGTATGTCACTACTTTCTTTTATAATAGATAAAAATCCAAATATTCATGGAGTTATATAAGTACCTGAAATTTTGAAGAAAAAACAGTAAAAATAGATATGACTTATCTGGAATTACATAAACATTGTTTGAAATTTTAGGGGTAGTTGCCTTGAGCTGTGAAGGGTTTGAATATAATATAACAACAAATACCCCAAAAGCTGTCCCCCATTGATATGGGGGGACTCCTAAACAAATGTAAATCAATTATTATGAATTCTTTCGAAAATTAATGTTGCATATTCTCAAAATGACAAGAATGCAAAACCTGTATACATTTATCAAGTTGACGTGCGTGGTTTTCCAATAAAAGTAAAAACAAAACCAAAATTTAATGCTCATTCTCCGCCCCACATTCATCACAGTACTAGATTGATGCATCTTGGGAAGCCGTTTGCCATTTCCTGGCACAGTAACACCTCGGAGACAATTCAGTCAATAGAATCTTCTTTGCCTGATAATGAAAGGAATGTTGAAAAAAAGAAAAAAGAAAACTGCGCTCCTGTTTACTGTATTTCGAGATCATTAATCCCCAATTGTACGCATTCGCTTTTCACCACAGAGTGGTATGAGGAAAAAAGTCACCTTTAGTATTGTAGGATTTTCTGGAACTCGATTTAATGCCAGCACGTCGTTTTTCTTGTGTCTGAATTGGAGACGATTCCTCTAGACACTCATCATTATTCAGTTTGTTTGAATTATTTCTGCAAATCTTAACAAGAGCAAAACAAACAAGTCCGATAATGAATAAAGAGATTGAAAATATCACTTCGAATCACAAATGCATCATTCTGTTTGAAGGGAACACTAAGGATGTCTCTGGAGTTGAAAAATTATTTGCGATGTTTGGTTTTGTATTTAAATATATTAATATATATATATATATATATATATATATATATATATATATATATATATATATATATATATATATATTTATATATATATATATATATATATATATATATATATATATATATATATATATATATATATATATATATATATATATATATATATATATATATATATATATATATATATATATATATAGGGTGAACTTTCCTAAATCGTACCACCTAAGGAGATTTCGGTGCATAAGGGTTAGTGAAAGTAAAATAACAAAAACAATTGAACAAATCTAAACTTTATTTAATTCCTTAACATATTTTTGCAATTAAAATAACAAATGAACAAAAACTATTTGAAATTCTGGGATTCAAAAAAAATCTTAAAATGGTACGAAATAGGATAATTCTTCCTAATTCGTACTCTGGTGTGCCTAAATCGTACTTAACTGCTACAATTGTCGAATTGATAAGCGACTGTCCTTTTGTTAACTCCAGCACAAAGATCGTGCATCCAGAATTTGCAAACTGTGCACTGAATCATGCTTTCTTTTGTATTTTCATTGCAAATCAAGCAGTACCATTCCTCATCTTCACTGCTTCCTGTTGCTTTTTTCTTCTTTTTCACGACTGTTTTTAATTCTACTGATTTATTCCTTTTGTAGCTTCCAACTATTCTTTTGTTTTCTTTATTTAGGTCCAATTTTACTTTCTTTTTGTTCATATCAATTTTTTTTTCTAGTTCATTTTTATAAGGGCTCTCTGTTAAAACTTGAGATGCAGTGGTACCTTTTAACGACTTATTTTGTGTAGTCTTTAATCTGGGAATAGGAGAGAGCTCCTGGAGATAAGATCCAATAAGTCGCTGTGAGGACGGACCGGAATTCGGTCCCGCTGACCTGACTTTTTCTAACCTTACTAACCTAAGGTCCCTGTGAGCAGGTAGTCCCTTCCGCAGGTAGCGGGACCGAATTCCGAAACACCGCGCTGTGAATCTTTGGGCGTCTATATTTTATCAGCAGAGCAGGCGCTGGTGGTCTCTTTCAGGGGCACTGAAAGTTTCTCTACTGGCGATTGTACAGTTTCTCCTAGGATCGGAGAATCAGATTGTATTGTAGCACAACTGCTTGTAGATGGCTTTGGATTATCGAACGGGTCTACTTGTCTAATGTTTGCTTTTGAACTCCTGTTCTCTGAAGATTCAGCTTGTGTGTTGACGCCCCCAGAACTTAAGGTGTCCCTTCTTTCATCGTCATTTTCTTCAAGAATGCTTCTACCCTCCTTCTCGTCTGAACCATCTTCCAGAATATGTTGTACTAATTCAGCTTCCATAGCAGCCGTCAGGTCCTTTGGTCTTCCAAGTCTCTTGTGTTTATTTAGGTTGTTTACATGTCGCCTAAATGTAGGCTTAGGAATTTTGTATGAACGATAAGCTTCATTGAAGCCCATGGTTTTACTTTAGTACTTGTCTATAGCCTCATTCATGTCCTCCTCTGTCCAAGAATTATATTTTCTTTTCGACATTGTGAACTGCAAATGGAAAATGTTTTGCTATATTTTTTCACAACATGCAATGAATAACAAAAAAATTCCATGAAAAATAAAAGACTTGTAGGTAGAAAAACCATGCGTAGTGGGACATTTATCTTAAATCGTACCAGTACGAAATAGGGATACATGTGTAGGTACGTTTTAGGCATATGACTAGATTTAATATTTCGAATGTGTCACTGTCAGGAAACTTAACCTACAATATCACAATATCTATGGAATACACCTTGAATGATAAGCTTTTCAGAGGTATAACTATTATTCTACTTACCCAAATCTTCAATGAAAAATTGTCTTCTTCGTAAACTAACAGTCCAACAGTAATGACGCTATAAAAAGACTTTTGTGAAATTTTCGCGGCGGAACGAGCGTACATCTGTCAAATATGTGAATATAACATGGTCGACCCGTAAGTCGCCGATTGCCACCGATAGATGCGCAGCCAGACACAAGGCGTGCGAAATTTGAATGGGGTACGATTTAGGAAAGTTTACCCTAATATATATATATATATATATATATATATATATATATATATATATATATATATATATATATATATATATATATATGTATATCTATATATATATATATATATACATATATATATATATATATATATATATATATATATATATATATATATAAAAATATATATATATATATATATATATATATATATTTATATATATATATATATACATGAAGCTTTCGTACGATGTATCACATACTCTATAATTCCATTTAAGAATTCAGAGTTGATACTTCGACCTACAAAGGGGAGGCACTATAAAACAAAAGATAGTTCAAAACGATGTCCTTCTCAATTAAATTAATTCGTCCTATTTTTGGATTTTATTCAAAACTTCATATTAAACAAAATATTTA
>JARQZK010003642.1:15000-27500 GCA_030704885.1 Cynegetis impunctata
CCACACTTCCCGACATCATTGCTTCGGGAATGCAGAAACCGAAATCAGTGAGCTTGGCTCTATCATCCTTATCCAACTGAGAGAAAAACAATTATTTTAGTAAATAAATATATAACAAAGTATTATCTAATCTCCTTACAAGAACATTTTTGAGCTTGATATCCCTGTGAACTAAACCTTGAGAATGCAAATATCGGATGCCCTTAATAACGTCAATTGACACTCTCAACCTTACTGGCCAGGATAATCCTTGGTTAAGCCCACAATATAGATCTCTAGTCAATCTTTCCATCATTAAAAGCACGGCAGGGGAACTGCCACCTCCGTAGGTAAAATCTATAACCGATCCTTTGAGCTTAACAATTCGTGGATGCTCTGGAAGACTCCTAAAAGGCAATAACAAGAATATACATACATATAAATATTGATAACAATAGTACAATAATGATAAACCAACAAACACAATAAGATTTGCAGAAGGCACATTTAAATTAATCTAACTAACCTATTTTCAACATAATACTATATACAAATCTAAATATAAATTTTTTAAAAATTTCATATGAATAGAAAGCCTTAGTTAACGAAAAGTTCTTTATGTTTATTTTATATTGATTCAGTGGGAGACTATTCACTTGCAAGGGGAATTTATTATGGAATTTGATGCTCAAGTAACCTATTCAATCCTGACACCTCGAATGTATTTGGTGAGCACTATACATCAATATCAAATATCAAATGGTTTATTGTGCTAATATACAAAGAATTTGTTTACACTCGTCATAAAATTGTCAATAAAATAACCCAAGTACATAAGTATTCTCAATAAAATAGTCTACACTAATCATTGTTACATAAAACATTTAATCTAATCAGTCAAAATCCAAATTAAAAAACACAAGTAGGATACTCAGTGTATTAAGGTGCAAGACGGACGCTATCCGACAAATTAAAATAAATTAAAACAAATTAAAACAGGCAATTGAGGAACTCATCTACACTATAAAATGACTTTTCCAATAAAAGTTTTTTTACATGATATTTAAATGCCTTTATAGGCTTTTCTTTAATTAAACAGGGCAGCTTGTTAAATAGCTTTACTGCGATAAATTCTGGTCTACTCTGGCTCTTTCCTAGGCGACAATACATAGGAACATAGTTGGTACTGTTTCTGGTGTCATGATCATGTACTTCCTGATATGTCAGAAGGCCATACTTCTGCCGTATATAAACCAGGTTCTCAAGGATATATAAGGAGGGAAGAGTAAGTATGCCCAACTCAGTGAATGCACTTCGGCAGTCCTCGCTATACCCCAGTCCAGTCATAATCCTGATAGCTTTTCTCTGCAGACCAAAGACCCGCTGCGAATGAGAGGAACCCCCCCACGCGAGCACACCATATGACATGACACTGTGAAAAACACCAAAGTAAGCTGTTCTCATGGTGGCATCAGACACACATCCATACAGATTACGTAACAGAAACACACTACTGCCAAGTCTTCCGCAAATACTCTCAATGTGAGTATCCCACTTTAATGTCTCATCCAGGAGGATGCCAAGAAATTTTACTGGAGATGTTTTATCAGCAAGCACAGTATTTCTTAGGGTAAAAGTCATCTTTTGCGTCTTCTCCTGGTTCAACATGAGCCTGTTTGACAAGAACCAGCTCTCAACCTGCAGTTTAGCCTCATTTAGGCTTGCATTGGCTCCTGCCTCAGATTCCCCAGTCGTAAAGACTGTAGTATCATCAGCAAAGAGCACAAATTTACCTGTTTGGTTTATTAGGGGAAGATCATTGATAAAAATCAAGAAGAGAACCGGCCCCAGCACAGAGCCCTGGGGGACACCCACACTTACACCAGCTGGAGCAGATAACCGTCCATTGGCTCTGACCACCTGCCAGCGATCCCACAAGTAACTCGATATGAGTCCAACGCTCCCATCATCAAATTTATAATAGTTAAGCTTTTGAAGCAATAACTCATGGGACATGCAATCGAATGCCTTGCTAAGATCGCAGAACAAGGCAGACAGATAGAGTCAGTCTTCATAACCATTCAATATGTTATGCAAAAGTTCAAGTATGGCATGTATAGTGCCATACATATGTTATGTAGAGGTCTCTAGATAAAAAAAAAGGCTCACAGAATTTAGATTGATGGAACAGTAATTATTTAGATTTTTGAATGCGGAATTCTTACATCCTTCTTCTGTAATCCAAATAGTCTGTTCATTTGAGGCCCAGGACCCCATGCCAAGATAGCATATGACAATAATGAATGGATATGTCCAAAGTATGCCATCCTAAGAGGTTTCTCCAAGAAACACAATTATAAATAACTGATTAATATAATTCTTCTATCCAACAATTTTGTTCTCGATAAATATCGATAAATAATTGTTTCTTCGAAAATTTTTATTAAATTCATGTTTTTATGGAATTGGAAGTTTCTGAATCGAAATAATAGTAAAACTATAAAATTTTGCAATTTCTTCATATTAATTAACACAAATTTCATTACATTTTTATACATTTATCAATAAGCGACGCGGAATGTCGACTGTTCAAGGAAATTAGTCAAGAAACAGCACCATGACAAATTGTATGTGCTGCTTACCTGGTATAGTAAAATTCCATGGCCAAATCATTCCAATGCCTATCATCAGGTGGCACTACTGACTTAAATGCGCACGGATCCACTCCGCCCCAAGGTTCACAAGAGGATACAACTCCATACTGCCCCCTACCAATCTCTTTTATTTGCTTGGGCATCCCCCACCGAAGAAAATCACAAAGTGAAGTGCTTTCCAATGCCAGCCTTGCGAATCTTGGAGCGTGTTTTTTCCTTATAGCAATTCTCTGCTCTTCAGTTTGTTCAAGCTGACCAGACAGCTGATTCTCCAAAGATCTGATTGCTGATTGAAAACCTTCATGGGAATATTTCACAGATTCTTGAAACTAAGTGTAGTAAAAAAATTGATAAGTAAATCATAATTAATTTTCTGATCAAAATTGAAAGTGATCCTACTTAATATTATTCTTTTAGCTATATAAGAATAACCAATCATTCTCCCCTAACTATAAAAAAAACTCAACTTGTTATAAAAAGATACTCAAGTTTCCTCAGTCTGAAGTGTTTTTTCAATATTCTCATAGACAGGAAATCAAAATTGTCAATAGTATAAAAGCAGAATAACTCTGTATTGATCTACATCCAATTGTCCTAATGAATATGAAATTAATGAAAAAAATTATTACGTCGTATTGTTTGATATTTTATTTCATCATAAAAATAACCTTGAAATAAATATACTCTGCCAATCTCTTTATTCAACTTGAAAATTCTTTTTTATAGTTCATAAAAAAAATTTTTTTTACTTGGTACAAAACAAAAGAAATATTTTTACAAATAAAAATTATACCTGAAGCGATATGGTTTTTGCCAATTTGGAAGCACTCAACGAATCAATCATATTGGTGACTATCTGTAACTGCCAGTGTAAATTACAGTGATCTTGTCCTGAGGAAAGCCAGGTATTATGCCAAGGTACAAAATTCGAAAGTGCCATTCTTAAGCGATCCACAAATGTTTGAATTACAGAAGAGGAGGTAGAGGATTGAAGATCGATATTATAAGCGGCAGAAATAATTTGCTTAACTGCATCGGAAGCAGACAAATTTCCTTCAGATTCATGACAATGCTTCTCGAGGCTTTCTAGACATCGTTGTAGAGTTCCTGTGAAACTTTCTTGCAAGCAACCAACTGATCTAACAATTTCATTTGCTACTGAGTTACTAAGTCTTCTGAGAACTAATTGTTGTATCTCCATGGTAGCAATTTTTGGTGTTTGATACCCTCTATTTTCTCCTGAAATCAAATTCGCTCAATAAACCAGTACAATCTACAACCGCCTACCAGAAGAAGAAAAAACATTTGTAATGTATTACCATTTTATGATCCAGACAAAACAGACTTAACAAAAGTAATATTCTATCATTACCTGTTTGAAGACTATCCTCAAGAACTTCAGCCACATTTGATTTCATATCTTGAAGAGTTTTTTGAATAATTTTTGTAATTTCTTCTTGCTGGTCGCAGGCAATTTTCATCAAAGCTTTAAAGAGCTTCAATTCAATCTCTTGAGAGTATAATATGCGTTTTGGAGTAATTTGAATTTCACGAGCCATATCAAAAGCACAAAGTATAAATTTCCTCAAATATTTAGTATGTACCTATAATAAAAAAAGAAAAATATCTTTCAAAATAAACATAAAGATAAGGTTATCACAAACAAAAGACTTATAAAAAACTTAGACTTATAAAAAAGAATTTATACCTTCAAGCTTATTCTGATTACCAATTGTCAACAAATTCAATAAATAAAATGTTGCTATTAACTTGACAACATGAACAAAAATCAGGATTAACAATAAATTTTATACTTACCTCACTCAATAATGCAGCCATTTTTAATAAACTAGACTTGAAAACTTCTCTAACAAACAACACAAAGTCTTCATTTATCTGAGTATCACACATTAAAGTGTTATCCAAAGAACATTCTAGGCAAAAAGAAGGTTTCTGTATCACTTCATCAGTCTTTGTTTTCTCAGATTCATTGAGATATCCTAAAAAGTAAGAAAAAATGCAGATAGTTTGTTTTAAAATTTGTTCTATTCACTCACCCAGCCTGAGTAGCTGATCACGCAAATTTTGCAATTTAGTAATTGAAATATGACCAGATTCTAACAAATGCTGTTCAGATTCTGTGAGAGATTCTGTACTTATAACAGTATTCTTTTCTGTGTTTGACACACTCACAAATAAAAATGGGAGCTTGAATATGTCTTTTAATTTTTTGATTTCTTGAATATTCTTAAAATAATACAATGATTCGTTGAAGATATTTTCATTTCATACTTACACTATCACTCAATACGTCTTCAGAGACAGCATATATTATCACAGGTAGAATGTTCTTAGTATAATGATTAAGAATATCCGAGTATTGCCCAGGTAGGCAATCTGGTGGTACCATTATAACAACATTGTCTTTCAGTATTGGGTGACATAATTCAACTTCCAAGGATGGACAGTGCTGAGCAGGACATTCTTGATCATCTAGTTGGATATCTTCTTCAGGTATTGATATCCACAGATGATCATGTGCTTTTAATTTTTCTAAAATTTCATATTCATTGCCTAATGTTAATCTGATATTCTTTTTAGAACCATATAGAAATGATACCTGGAAAAAACTTTTGCATCTAATTTCCACAACTACAGAGCAGTCTAAAAATAATTTAAATGTTCACAATGCAATTTCCTCTAAAAACATATGAAAATCAAAAAGAAGAATCTTTCAAAATTAACAATCCAGTTTATCTCAGATTTGATAAACTAGCAACAGGAAATGATTTTATATTGACGATATAAGGAAATTAAATATTTGACAATAAGGAAAATATTAGTTATTCAACATGAATCAGGTAAAACTAAAAATCAGGTTTTTGAGAATAACTCACGTATCTCCATCTTTTACCATACAATGGCAAAATAGTTTGTTCAAAAATGCTATTGATAAAAAGAGCTTTAGCATGGCAGTTTTGACCAAAAACCAACAAAGTAGGTTTCCTTTCCAGTTTTTGCTCAATCTTATCTAGGATATCTTGGTTCAGTAAATCATTATTGAGTTCATCTAGAAAATTTCGTATTACATTATTTTTCTATTTCCTCTAGTAAACTCACCTCCAAGTTGAAGATTACAGCTAATATCTTCTAAAGCATTTCGAGTTTCCTTTAAAATTCTTCTTAAGCTATGACAGTTTCTTGAATATTTTCGGAATTCCTTTGGGATATCGGTCAACATATTTTAAAAATGTGCAAAAGTAAAATAATTCTATGAAACACCGGTTATTGTCATGCCTATTATTAAACTTTCAGTCGATATGCATTAAATCATAAGTTTCCACAACCTTTCATATGGAAGCATAGGGCACATAACAATACAACAGGCACAGAATAAATACTCGGTTAGTCGGTTTTCTAATATATAAACATGTTTTCCTTTTTCCACATAAGACGTTAAAAATCTCTATAGAATAAGAAAAATTTATATTTACATAGCCAGCCACCATACGACTTTATTTACATAAACCACTGAAGTAAACCTAAGTAGTCTGTGATTATAAAAAAGACTACAGAATTCTTTAGGTTGAGTTCACTGCTGTTACATGAGCTTATGGGTTCTGACAAGATGGGGCGGTAACATCGTTAAGTGATAAATTTAAATGAATATTGAATGTATTTCCCATTGATGTTTATTTACCTTTTGGTAAATAAACATCAACTGGCGCTGAACATTGTTAAATAATATTATAATAATAAATACACTGTCTTTTTATTATTGTACTATGTATTTTCCAACATTATTTCGTGTTTTGAATGCTATATTGAATTGATGACAAAAGATAAAATTACTGATTTTTTGACTTGGGGTACTAATATAAGTTAATTATGAGCTTCTTTTAGAAGGAGATACGCGTTTATTGTGGGACGTTGTTTTTGCTCTTTAATGATTAAATTGATTGAACAAGGATTCAAATTATTTTTACTGCAATCTTTTGAGTGATATTCCATTGACTTGAATATTGTTTAAACTACGCAATTGGTCGAGGGGTACAAGAAGATCAATGGGTCTTCATTCAGAAAGGCATACATTAGGAAATTAAATGTTTATTAGTATATCCCATATAAGTATTCCTTATTATAACTACCTAATAATTGTTAAATATATAACTATGTACAGTTGTCCAGTAGGAGGTATCTAAAATTTATATTTATATAATTAAATAGACATTCTAATAATCATGGATAAGAATTTCTAGTAAAATAGGTATTTTATTTTCGTGTGAAAGGCAACAAACGGACTTATTTGATTGTGAGTGTTCCTAGATTCCGTAAAAAAGATCGTAATAAATGAGAAAGGGAAACCATATAAAAAATATATGATTTGAAAAAGTCACAACACCCACAGCATCAGTGAAAGAGCAGCATTGAGAAGCCGTTTTGACGATTTTTGGGTAATAATCGTTCCAAAATTCGAATGCTTTGTAGTTCAAATTTTTTGAGTGGCTCATGTCAAAAGTTCTGTTAACGATAAGTATTCCAGGTTTATCAGATTTAAAAGGTTCCCAAGTTATCGGGTATATGCTACCTTCAGTTGGATCAGAAGTTTTAGCAAAATACATCCAAAGTGACATAATTGTGTCCGCTATCCTCTTATCTGAGTATGCCCATTGCGTTTCGTCTGAAGAACTCCAGTATGGGACACCCCACACGTACAGTAAGTCAAAGAGGTGGGGAACTGTGACCCATTCAGGCAACTGTTCCACCACAGAGACAGTCACTGGTTTCATATCAAATCTGTACATGAACGTAGGCTGGAATTTGCTAGAATATGTGGCTAGGAGGAATGTTGACGCTGCGAAATTTTTTTCAGTGGAAAAATCCGCTACGATTTTTAATAATTCATTGGTATTCACCGATGGATTTGTAGATCCATAGAAAAACATTATAGCATCAGTTATTAATTCTGTGTTATTCGAACCACAGTTAGGGTCGGATATGTTTGGAAATGCTGTATCTGAGATTATAACTTCTTTCAATAACCCGTTGAGGTAATCAGAGGATGCTTGTCCAGATATGTTTTTGATCTGATCTATGCCTAAAACTTTTTCCATGTTAGTGTAACCAGACAAGATTGGTATTTTATGAAAATCTCCCCTTTCAAAATAAGAGCTTGGTGGTTCAGGGATAAACCCGTTAGATTTGTTACTCAACCCTGCATCTATAACTGGTTTCCAGTTAGTGTTCACTGTGAATTTGATCAGGTCTTTTCCATCGGCTCTTCTTAAACATTCAAGTAATTGAGAGGTTGGAGTTCGATCACATCCAAAAGTATGGGCAATATTGTCTAAATATTCTTTTTGTTCAATCGGTTGTTTAATTTCCATTGTACTCAATATATTACCACTCATAATGATTGCTTTATGGAATAGCTCTTTAGATTCTGAATTAACCATGTGAACTCCGATGCTGATTCCTCCTGTACCATACCCCATTAGGCATACATTATTGGGATTCCCTGAAAACTTATCTATGTTATTCTTGATCCATATCATGGCTGCTTGTTGGTCCATTAAACCGAAATTTCCTGGTGCTTCCCCGTCCATTGTCGTCAGAAAACCAAATATATTTATGCGGAAAGCCACTGTGACTATTATGACACGTTGGGTATAAACGAGAGTGTGTGGGTTCCAAAATACTGGGCTTCCTGTGGTGAAATGTCCGGGGTGAAACCATATAACGGTGGCAAATCCACCAGCGGGTACATTGCCTGGAAAAAGAATAAAGACTTTCATCAACAATTCTAAATTGAAAATAGTTATGAAAAATTACTAGTTCTCTAAAAGTGATGTAGAAGTAAGATTTCAAGCTGAGTCAACTAGACTGTGGGTTTGTAAATCCGTTTTATACCTCCTGCTGCACGATTTTTGAGGTTTTTTTGAGTTCAAACAAATATAAGTATATATATATACATATATATATATATATATATATATATATATATATATATATATATATATATATATATATATATATATATATATATATATATATATATATATATATATATATATATATATATATATATATGTGTGTGTGTGTGTGTGTTTGTGTGTGTATGTATGTGTGTGTGTATGTGTGTGTGTGATGTTGAGCTGCGTTCTTTCGTTGGTTTCAACTTTTTCCTCGACCACGATGAACGATTATTTTGTACTTGAACCCCCCTTTGAGGGTTACAAAAGCAGTTATAAATATTGACGTTTGCAATTTATAATTATAATAACTATGGATATGTATATAAGTCAATAAATATTCTCACTGTAACGTATACACATATATCTTTCCCTGGAAGAGGTAGGTATAATTTAAAACCGATAACTGCCTTAATCTGAGAGACCTGAAAGGACATAGAAACGATTGAATTTATTTGACGTGTAGATGGTCAACAGTGGAACGAAGTACTTATGTCTTAAGGCACGCGATCAAACTGGGCGACTGAACTGAACTGCAGATTTTACTTTCTTGGTGCGTGCTGAAATCCATAATGACACGTCTACATGCTATCGTGCTTGAGGGCCGGACTCTGAAATATTATATTTTGTCCGGCCCTGAATTTTTCCATATTCTAGAAATCTGTATATATATATATATATATATATATATATATATATATATATATATATATATTATATATATATATATATATATATATATATATATATATATATATACAGGAGCTTACCCAGGTGGGGGCAGCTGTCCCCCCCCTGGAAATCTCGCAGAACATGTATGAACTCGCCTAATTACTAATCAGAGTGTAAAAAAGGTCTGGCAAAGCTTTGACAGTATGGGACAAGAAAAGTAGCTTTCCAATTGTCATCCGCAGTTGGACAAACCACATTCATATTGTCTCTTTGTAATATAGACAAAATACAATTCGTTGCTGCAACCCGTCGTAAACACAATGCAGTCTAGAACCTTAATAGGCATATTTAAGTGTTCAGAACACATTCAAACCGTAAAAACAGCAATTAAGAAACATGGGCTTTCTGTCGAAGAAGGCTCTGAAGAATTATTGAAATCAGCTAATGAAATTACTCAGGTTTTGAATCTGCAGCTGCGTCTTTCAAGGACAGCAAGCCTCCAACAATATAGGGCAAATCATCCAGCTGGTTCGTTAAGCGAATATTTTCGCCGATCGTTGTATCTATGTGGATTCATTATCAACCTCATTAGAGGCCAGATTCGGTAAAGGACATTCACCCGCGTTTGCTCTTTCATTGTTACACCCTGCTCAAATAATAAAAATTACAGCTCCGAAATTAAGAAAATGTATGGACGAAGTTTCCGAATTTTATGAATTAGAAGGAATCACATCTGAAGCTGAACTATGGCGCACTTTTTTGGTTAACAAGCAGGAGGGCTTGAAAGATTTGGAGATAACGGAATTAATCCAACAAGCAGAATGTTTTTATCCGAAAGTGAACACAGCCCTAGAAATTTTACTGGCAATGCCTTATTCCACGGCTACAATAGAAAGATCATTCAGTACACTCAGACGCGTGAAAACGTAGCTGAGATCAAGACAGGTTAAATTGACTTTGTTTGCTCAGTCTACATAAACAACTTTTAAACAGTATGGGTGATTCTTTCACAGAAGATGTTATAAACCGTTTTGCAGAAGATCCTCGAAAATTACTTTTAAAGTAGAAGCGATTTAAATGAAATAAAAATACACGCATAGTAAAACTTACTTTTATTTAATTAACTACCTATAAAGCAGGATCATTTGCGGCTGTTTGCCCTACACACTACACTACATATATCTAATGTTTCCGACCTAAAATATCTGACTTGATGTTGGTAATTTCCCTAAGAATTGGTCATTTATTTAAATATAAAATTAATTGGAGAACTAATGTGGAAGGTTTCGTGATAATATATAATAATATTATTCACGAAAATAGGGATGGGTACCTCATGTAGGGTAAAAACATAAAGAGAAGAACAGCAAATGAAGTGACATAGACTCAGTGTACCTTTGACCACAGAACGAATTCATTGTCGATGCATTTTAAATGTATCGAAATATTGTCAACTGTAGTGATCGTGTAAGTCAATGTAGAGGTATATGTATTTTAAAATAAATACATTATATGGATAAATATATATATATATATATATATATATATATATATATATATATATATATATATATAGTGGCGCCGACTTATAAAAAATATTGGGGGTACCCCTAACAAGGGTCTTGGCCTCGGGAAATTTTCTAAATTTTGGATGAAAAATAGTGGGTTTTGAAGTTTTTTGGCGTTGTAAAGTGAAACAAAACATAATAACACGGGTTTTTCGCTAATTTAGTTTACAATGATAATTATGCTTATACACTATTACAGAAGAGTGAATATATATCTCTGAAATGACTAAAATTATATTTAAATAAATTCTTAACTATCATGAAAAAAATAAAACATAAAATATTGCTGTCGCACAGTGATAGCACTATGATTAATAAGGAAAATAGCTAATTTAAGCTTAATTTGAATAAGGCTCAGGGTTCATTAAATAAAAACAACAACTCAAAGTTAATGGTATGAAAATATAAAAGTCTCATAAAATATTAAATATAAGAATATTTAAGTATTTTAAAATAACTAATACCAAACTATAGTAATACCTAATTACCTAC
Organism: Cynegetis impunctata; assembly: GCA_030704885.1. Taxonomy (NCBI): domain Eukaryota; kingdom Metazoa; phylum Arthropoda; class Insecta; order Coleoptera; family Coccinellidae; genus Cynegetis; species Cynegetis impunctata. The sequence continues at coordinate 26,338 of JARQZK010003642.1, forward strand.
AGTACTAAACTAATACTAATATTTCGAAACTGAAAATTGAATAATCTGTATTTATTTAATTCATTTTATAAAGTTTCAATATTGTTCTGAATACCATTATTAGGGTAAGAGTGTCTTCACAAAGGTGCAAATGTCAATCGTTTAGTCTAACTAATAATTTTTTTTACTTATTTGGGGGTTCCGCACCCCAAACGAATTTTTGAGGGGTCTCGGTCCCCTCAGAGTCGGCTCCACTGTATATATATATATATATATATATATATATATATATATATATATATATATATATATATATATGAAATATGAATGGTAATCAAATTTGATATGAAAAGATACATGGATACTATATTTTAGCAATAGTGTCATGAATTATCATTTCGTATTTGTCGGTTTGGTTTGATTATTGAAATATTCTGTTCGTTATACTTATTACCATTTATATAGATTATTAAATATGCCTGAGAGTAATCGTCAAACGCTATATTTTATCAATCGAAATGATTTCATTCGTTAACTTTTGACATACAAAAGACATGTGATCTTATTTTTATCGTGCAAACTTCCGAGTAATGTCAAACGTTGATATTTCATTCAAATGCCAAAATCTCTGCTGAGGGTTAATGCAGTGCCGTAAAAATCTAGGACACAATTCGAACGAATACACCCTCTTTTAATATGATCAGATGATTGCCTTTAACCCAGTTATTCAACCCACCCTATTTTTGGCAGAAATTTAGGAGTGGTTTGTTGGTAAAGCGAAGTTTCAAACTCAGATATCTATTTATATTATGGAAAGAGGAAGAGAAGATGAACATAATGTAATAAATTCTCTTCAAAGTAATGTGTACCTGTCTACCTAATATCTTGAAATAAATTCTTTATTCTTAAAATGTAAAAAAGTCTATAAATGTATAACAAATTTAGTTAAGGGTATTTGCCAAGAAAAATTATTAAATTTATTTTTGTTGAATGTTTGCTCTAGAGCAGTGATTTTCGTACCATTTTCCTTTGAAATATCTAATAATGTTTTGGTAACATTACGAAAACTCATAAATGAAACAGTAAATATTTCCTTTTTACCACTTATTTTAATTTCCATTATTCTAAAATGTCTAAAGATTTGAATACTACTTTCACTTGAAATACTTCTACGGAAAGTATGC
>JARQZK010003642.1:30000-47500 GCA_030704885.1 Cynegetis impunctata
CGAACTATTTAATCTTCTACACATTTGATTCACCACTCAATTTCAAGTAGTTCCAAAAATTTGGAAAAACAATCTTAATAATAACAATCATCTAGGAAATATTGGAACAAATATATTTCTCAAAATGGTGAACATATTTGATTTATTGAATGGACCAAACATTTTCGACATGGAAAATAATAATTTTTTATTTCCTACAAAAAAAAAAAGAATATTTAAAGTTGAAAGAACATGGCAGTATTTTAATCCTAGAACTCATTTTATTGACAGTCTAATACTAGAAATTACAATTGCGGTAGGTATAGAGAAAATAAAGCTCGATCATTTCTTCTTGGAATGTTCAATACAAATGTTTCATTTCATCTTATGTTATTATTGTGGTTTTTCTCACTAATTTGTGGTTTAACAATCGAACCTATAACATTCATGTCTAAATTCAAACCTAGTCTGGTTGCAAAAAAATGATATTGATTTGGTATATTTTGAAATAATTTATACTATTTGGAAGTAGGTACTCAATACAAGATTAATATTATGTTATAACTAGCTATAACAATATTTTTGTTAACAATTTTATATTTCTGAAGGCTCCTGTTTTTATCACATTTCTTGACAATTCTCATATGTTGATTTTAGACATTCATATTATTCTGTGAGAATTATTTTGAGCCGTTAGTTTTTCTAAGAAGAATTTCAATGTTATACTGATTATTCAAAACTGTACGTCCACGTATTAGTAGGTCCAGGGGTTAAATTCGCGTGTATTAGAAGAATTGTTCAGGAAATTCACTTACCTACATCAAACAATATTGACAATTTATAATATAGTCTAATATTGATGAATTTCATAATAAATTGAAATATAGTGAACGTTGAGCAGTATTCAGAGAAATGTTTACAAAATTACGCCTTTGTTTCCATTTTATTGAAGAGGACTAAGAACCTCTGATATCTACACACTGAAATGCTATATTTTTGTTATAAATGAAATCTTAAAACGTACGACTTATAGTGCCAAACTTACCAAAACATTTTAAATGCGAAAAATCATGTTGCAAATATTTGAACAAATTAATTTCGTTGCATATTCTTCAAAATTGGGAATATATTTTTATATAGTATATAAGTATTTTATATTATAAACACCTGATGTCCAATTTTCGTGTGTAAAGTTAAAAGAATCTGTAGAATAATGATAACGATATATTACTCACCCATTGGAACAAACACGTTCAAATAAAGACAGTCTTCGCTGAGGTCGATGTCAGTTATATTTGTAATCAACTTGAAAAAAGGCAGATCCTCATCCCTGAAATCTTCTGGATTCTGAAGACAAGATGGCTTATAATTAGCCAAATTCCTCACTCCTTCCCAAGAAGGTAAAGGATCAACCATTGGAGGTGCAAAACGCAGATGCTCCAAAGGTGCTTGTGCATAAGGAATCCCATAGTACGCTATTATTTTATGGACACGATTTTTGGAAATCTCAACACCCTTTATGTCACCTTGATTTGGTATTGAAATTACTGGAAGGCGATCTAATCTCTCTTTCGCGCCAAAAATTTTGAAAAAGTACAAAGTAAACATGTAGCAGAGAGTAAGACGGAGCATGGTGAAAATATGACGGGGTGACTAGACTTAAGGGAAAGTTCGATGCCGACTACAACATTTTACGAACCAAATCACAGCGCTGTTGCGTGATTACTCTTTCCCCTACGAAGGCTGAACTGCGATCAATCTGGAAATTCGTAAAAAGGGGTCAGATTTTCACAAATGCATCCCTCCTGACTCCTTTCTACACAGGCTCAATCTAACAGAAATAAAGAAAAATATTTCAAATATCGGAAAGAAATATAACAATTGAAAAAAAGTACTGAATTGCTAAATAATTAGATATTCAGAATAATAACACACAGATTCGTTGCGAATTTCTCTATGTGTACAATATCGATTTCATATTTTATCCTAATGACCAAAGATTACCTTGAAGCAAAACTTGTTCAAAAAAATGACGTCATGTTTCTCTTTTATTCATGTACAATTCGGGTTTCGAAATTCTACATCTTGGAGCAAAAAATTAAATCTTATGGAAATTAATAGGCATAAAAATTCCCAGAAGTTACTTAACAACCAATTGGACGTGAACAGCTCCCCCTTCTTAACCTTTCCAATGAATGAAGGTAATTTGTTCTTAGAATCCCAGAATGGATTTCCCAAATTTATAATTGTACTTTGTAAACCTTGCATTAAATATTTTAGTTATAGTTTGAAATTCGCACCTGAAGAAGCTTTAGTGTCAGCGAAACGCATTGGGCAACTGTGTTGATTTATTATATGTGAAAATCGTTAAACTCAGAGTTTCATTTCTCAATCATATGTAAATAATAGAAAATTCGTACTTATATAAAACTTCACACTGAAAAGAAAATCGTGAACAGCAGAACTCTATCACTAAGATCGTATTTTCCTCTCCTTTTTCTTCTTTTTCGCACACAAATTCCAAATCCGGTGCGTCAATTTGGAGGTGCTGAAGATTTAAAAAAAGATTGTATACCTGCAAAAACGAATGAAATGTTTACATAAAAATTGCGGAGGTATTTGAAATAATAAATAGAAAATATAAGCAGAATTCACATAGGTTATATTCAGTAATCCGAGTTTCAAAGTTTCTTTGCTCTCTATACCCTAACAACACAGGGATGTCCTAGGTATGTCCTTTTGATGTACCGCGGTACAAGGACATGATTGGGATATCCAGGGGATGTCCCGCATAATTTGTCCAGAGGACTTCCCAATTGGAATATCCATAGGATATCCCATTCATGTCCCTGGAATTTTCGATATCCACTCACATATAGGTATAATAAGAATCATCGAAACTCGTCGAAATGTTGAGAGTGCTTATTTTTCTTCTGGATAATAATTATGGAGAAAAATGAAATATATCTCATACATTTCTGGGAAATGACCATTTCACAAGTAGAAAATTATCAATGCATAGTATATCCTTATTCTAAATTCCCAAAAATGATATATACATATATTATAGGTACACAAATCTCAATAATTGCATTTCGGTTTTTGTGGTTTTGTCCCTTTTGGCAACATTGTTTGAATTATTTAGTGATCTGTCAACAATGTAAATTAGCCTCATAATATAATGCGCAAGCGCAAGTTTGTTGTCTCTGTTCTTTGTTAAAAGATCAACGGCATTTCGGCATTCTTACCAAGCTAGTTAGTCGAGTATGTTAGGTACGCTGGCTAGTATTTGGGAGGTCTCGGGTTCAAACCCCGGGGCCGACTGGTCTGCCATGAGTTTTTCTCAGAGGTTTCCTCATGGTAATGTAAGTCACTGCTTGCAAACTTATAAGGCGAATGCTGGGCCAGTATTAATCCTCTGAACCCTACCCACACTTCCTATGTTCCATAAATATCCCGTCTCACCTATCCTTAATGCACTTGTACATACAAGTGTATCCTCTGATCTGGCTGAAGGAGTTAATCCCAAACTCAAGCTGCCCGCCTCCCTGACACATACTTCAGGGAGGAATGAAACACGTGTGTTTCCTTTTTCCTTTTTTCGGCATTCTTATTGTTTGTGATTGGCAATTTTCGTGAGCATTTGAAGGATTTTATCAGTTGATATAAGGTGTAGTTGAACAATTTAAAGAATTGAGTTTAAGGTTGGTATAATATTAAAATATTGAATGTACTCTTTTGCTTTTGAATCAAATAATTGATGCAATAATATAAGGTTAACCCATTCTCAATATTATGTTTATAGTTTATTCATTAAGGGCCAAGGAGAGAAGCCACAGAGAAAAAGATGATGCAATAATGCCTGCAACAAATTCACCGTCACCCTAAAATATATATGTAACATTTTAAACTGATTAATTTATCTAGTTTCTTTTATTTATTTATTATATGAATTTATATTTAGAATGAGTTTTTGTTTGTCGTTTTTTGTTATTATCATATTTTAACACAATGTTACATTCATTTATGAATTAAACTTGTTTTGTGTTGAGAATTTTTGAATTTTTTTATCCAAATTTCCCATAAAATTCAAATTATATGAATTGAAGAAATGGGTGTCCTTTTCGGTGGAAAGTAGATGTCCCTGGGACGTCCCTAGTAGGTACCATGTCCCGACAAAGGATATCCCAGGGACGTCCTAGTAGCAAATTTAGGACGTCCCTGGGATGTACAGGGCATGTACTTGTGTCGTTAGGGTACCAATGTGAAAATTTTTTTGTTACATGAATTTTTGTTTTTTCCAATTTATGATATGTTTTCTTATACTATTTTTCGGAATAATAGACAATTTTATTCGAAAGAGAAGTTGCAAGAAGTTGTTGCCAAATTCATCCTCTAATCAAGAAAAATTAATATCAAATTTTAAATGACATCAAAAATTTTAATGCAAAGCTTGAAACACTTTTTACTGATGCGCTATTAACTTGGTCTGAACCAAAATAGTCTAGGAAAATATTCAAGAATAATAAATTAGAAATGTGTGAAAATTAAAAATCGGGAATGTATGAAATTAAATGTATTGCTTATTATACATTCTAGGGTAAAACTTATTTTCAAATCCGATTTTTCTAACATAAATGTGATGAAAGGAAAAAGAATTCGTATCATTCAAATCTTTTAAGTAGGAAAAGTCACACTTTCAATAAAGATTTTTAGATATTAAATACAAAAAAAGAGGAATTACATTGAATTTCCTAGAACCGCAAATTAATAAATATAAATATTCCAGTCTTTTATTGAGAAGCAAAATTGAGCTGATTAAAAGCTCCTTCTTAATAAGTTCAAATACAATTTTAAATATAGATATATATATATATATATATATATATATATATATATATATATATATATATATATATATATATATATATATATATATATATATATATATAATCATTGTGTCGATTCAAGAAATAGATCGTTAGACAGATAACACCTGAAAAAGAAGTTCATTGAAAGATACGCCAAGAATTCTCTTTTATATAATATTATGCAGAATATTGTTACTTACCAGTAGTTTCTTTATATCAGCTCATTTACTAAATAAATGATTTTAAAAAAATTAATAGATTTCAATTAACATAATCGCGTGCCAATAAATGCTGTAAATAGAATATCTTTCTTCATTTTGCAATTGACTTGATTTTAGAAACGCGATTTTGGAGAATTTGTATGACCCATTATTGCATAGTTAGATATCACGTAACATATACGAAAATTTCTGCTTTTTTGGTCCGTGAAGTTGACTCAACCTATAACTGCATTATGCTCCATTTCTGAAAATGAGCAATCAACATAAAATAAGGGGAAATGTCGGAACTGCTCGATATGTACACGCCATACTAGCCATTAAAATTAGCCACTTGTTTTATTTCACTAGCTGATAAATTTGTGTAACTTGTATATTTAATAAGAATAGATTTTAATGACTAAAAACTTCTATATACACCCACACACACAAACACACACACATATATATATATATATATATATATATATATATATATATATATATATATATATATATATATATATATATATATATATATATATATATATATATATATATATATATATATATATATATAAATTTTGTTGTGATTTTGATTTTTAGTTTTAAGAGATGATTATTTTTTATGGGCATGTCTGGACATCTTGTCATGTTTCATGTCTTTGTTGAGGTGTCTTATTGCTTTTTCTGTGATTCGAATAATTATTTCAGCAATTTATAATTCAAATAATACAAATTTCCCTTCCATAAATTAAAAATTTCCAAGAAAATTCGATTATTTTTAATTCCCAAACAAATCCCGTTTTCCTCTTTTGTTATATATTATTGACTTTTTTCTAACAATATATTTCACATATTTGCATTTCAGTATGCAGACAATTGCTCTAATATACCGCTAAAATTATTAAATGTTACACTGCTTTAAAAAATGTTTAATATTACATGAAAAAAGTTTTGGAAAAATGTCTACAATAATTTCTGCTTTCTTTGCTCTCTGTTAATTTTGAAAACAAACCATGAAAATGGCTTAATTTGCATTAAAACAAAAATTGGTAAGATATTTTCATAGTTTGTTATTTCCATTTAAATATAAGGTTTCATTTCAAATATCGATTGATAAAACAAAATAAAAATATGAGCTATAAGATCTGATGTTCATTGTTTGCGAAAGGAACAAACAAGCATTACGTCCATTCTCCTTCATTTATAAAGAATCACGACTGAGGTGTTTATTTTACGCCTGTCAAAGATAATGTGTCAGTCAATTTCCTGCCTAAGGATATCAGCAGTGGATATCAGCACTGCATATGCTTGCGTGCTCTCTATAGATTAGCTACAATCGAACATTATTCATAATTTGTACAGAATGCTTCAACAGTCCTACAACAAAATAATCAAAATAGCAACTATATCACTAATATTCATTCGAGATTTTTTTAATACCTTGTTATTTATACAAAGTTTCATCCTTAAATATACCCCTTGGCCTTCCAGGTTTTAACGTGAATTGGTAAATATGAGTATAATTTATAATACGATAAAATTTAAAACCCATATAATTGTTGAAAGTGCCATCTACATTTTGACTTAAGAACTATCTTCCATTTAAAGAACATCTTCGTGATAAATCTATTAAAAACCCCTTCTCTTTCTTCATTTGTCATGTCAAATCTAACCTCAATAACGAATCATTTTCGATTCTACCACATTCTGTCATCTGTGTTCTAAGTCTGCTGTTAAAGTACTATTGTAAAAACGTAGAAAACTGAGCTATCTTATTATTTTAATCTTTGTTATAAAGTTTATAATTTTCTAAATTGAAGAAATTATGAACACGCTACGTGCTGTGGTATTCAACAGTGTTCCTAGGTAAAGTGCTTGAAAAATTTATTTATATTACGTATTCTGATTGTAAGTGGTGTTGTTGATTTTTCAGGCACGTTAGATTGATGTCTCAACTTGGAGATCTTGGGAGTGGTGCAGGAAAAGGTGGTGGTGGTGGAGGAAGTATCAGAGAGGCCGGAGGTGCTTTTGGAAAAACTGAAGCTGCAAGGGAAGAGGAATATTTTTACAAAAAGGTACCACAATTACATAATCAAATCGAAATTTTGCATCCTATTGTTTTTATTACATTTTACTTTCAATACTTTGAACTAACACTTTACAGTGATACAATCAAATGATAAAGACAATTTTTGAATCAATCTCTTATTTAATTTCTAAGAAAGAGCTTCTCTAACATTGATTTTTTTCGGCAGCAAAGAGAACAGCTCAAGAGCTTGAAGACAAATTTACAAGATGAAATAAGTTTCCACGAAGAACAAATTAAGAGACATCAGGAAGCTATTGATCGTCATAAGAAAAAAATGGATGAAGTTGAAAACTAATTGCCGTTTTTCGAATAATTTGTTTATTTGCTTGTAACATTGGATAGCATTGCATGTTTATAGTTTCAAATTATACATCAATAAATATATAGTTATATTAATCCAATAAAAATGAAGATTATCTTTTGTTTAAGACCTAAAGCCAGAATAATTCATCAACGCCAAACTATTAAAAAATGTTTTAGGATTCTACTGAAAACTGTTTCCCAATAGAGCTACAGGAAATGTGCTTTCTCAGTTAGTAAAAGTATTTATTGTGAATAATCCATTTTGAAATATTGATGGAGTTTTTAACTATGTAATAGTTATCCTTTGAAAATATTGGAAAAGTAAATTTACTATGTTTATTACCATGAAAATGTGTTTGTAAATACAGTTTCAAACATAAGTCTATTTGCAGCACATGTAGTAAACTGACTAATTGAATCAAATACAGTAAACACAGTTCTACTTAAGTTGTCATGGATTACCAATTATTCTAAGGGGAGATCACAGGCAGGAATGACGTTCGTTTGATTGAATACCTGTTGATGCTTTATGACATTCTAAGCTCTTCAGACAACATCGCTTTCAAAGACTTTTTTTTTGGCAGATATGAAGAAAATTCAAGGCAATTAGTTATTTAAATGCAATATACATAATATATGAACAAATCCCTAAAAACACCTTTCTTTAACATAAATCTAAATTCATTTCTAATCCGAATATAAAAATAGCTTTCAGATCACAACTAATTTGTTGTATATTCTATTCAATACCAAAGATAAGATAAATAAATTCAATCAGTCCGCGAAAATATGGGTTGTATAAATAGAAATCACCAATTCCTCGACATTTGAGAAATGCAAATTCCTCATATTCGCCAAAAGTCAGTGGAATTAAATTACCTGAAAAGCTTGAAGCATTATCTAGTTGACAGTAGAGTAATCTTATGAGTGGACATACTTCCTTACACGTCTCGATGTTAGGGATGCTTGGAATTCGCGACAACCCATCTAAGCCCTGTATTTATAGGGTGATCATGTGTATAAATTGTTATTCAGGAACATGTTTATAAGCAGAATAATTACCTTGGAAATGAGCAGTCATTTCAAAATGAAACAAAAAGTATTTGTACATATATAAGTATAAACTATTTAGATATATTTACTTAGAACTACATTACATATTTTCTAGAAGAATGAATCTTCTTCAATATTGTATCATTTTTAGCAAGGTTTAATGGAAACTTGAGAGTAAGGGACGGTCCATGGAAATCCTGGACGTATGGGTACTCTATATATTTATTACAATTTTAGTCAGTTTATTATAGGGGTTGAAGATACTTTTTGAACGAAAATGAACTTATATTTGAAACATTAAACAATTATTATTGAAGGAAGTTCCTAAAACTATGTTCCTTTAAGGAACATAGTTTAATCTTTATTTGCCAAGGTTTTCAAATTCAGAAAGCTCTTGTTCGACATTCAAAAATTCTCAAATTGAAGTTTAAGGTGGAATATATTCTTTTCCCAGAACTGAATATAATTTTATATATATATATATATATATATATATATATATAATATATATATATATATATATATATATATATATATATATATATATATATATATATATATATATATGTATATATATATATATATATATATATATATATATATATATATATATATATATACATATATATATATATATATATATATATATATATATATTTATATATATATATATATATATATATATATATATATATATATACATATATATATATATATATATATATATATATAATAATTGATCGCCACGATAATATATAGCGTATATCCATCCTGAAAGTCCATTTTGAATACTGGTGAAAAAATTTTAGAAATAGGATGAGTTGTTTCAGACTTACAAAATCTCTATAGATTCTTCTCACAAGGTATATCGACTGATATAATTTTCACGTCTGGGTGACAGGAGCGCAGAAACATAGAGGAGGTAATGCTCCTGATAATATTGTGAACTCATCGGATTTCCAAAATTTTATCACCAGTATTCAAAATGGGCTCTCAGGATGGATTACGCTATCGTGGCGATCAATTATTATATATATGTGGCGATCAATTTTGCAACTAAAGTCGAATGCGTTTTTGACGAACACTGCCTTAACTGTAAGAAATATTTAAATATTTTCTACAAAAAAAATTAGGGGCTCAAAAATGTATAAATGAGTCCGCAACAGCATATCTATATGTTATGTTATATATATATATATATATATATATATATATATATATATATTTATATATATATATAAATATATATATATATATATATATATATATATATATATATATATATATATATATATATATATATATATATATATATATTATATATAATATATATATATATATGTATATATGTATATATATATATATATATATATATATATATATATTATATATATATATATATGTATATATATATATATATATATATATATATATTATATTTATATAATATATATATATATATATATATATATATATGTATATATATATATATATATATATATATATATATATATAATATATATATATATATATATATATATAGATAGATAGATAGATAGATAGATAGATAGATAGATAGATAGATAGATAGATAGATAGATAGATAGATAGAAAGATAGATAGATAGATCTTTATTTGTAATAAACATTACAAATGGTGTCGGCAGTAAAATATAAGAAATATCACATCACAGTATAAATACAAGAAATATCACATTGGCAACACTCATGCGTACAAACACAACAAAATCAAAACAAACATTATTACATTTTCTTTCTTGACAAGAACTCTTCCACGGAATATATAGTTTCATTTAAAAGTAGTCTTTTCACTTCCCTCTTGAAGTTGATCTGGGACTTGTTATGAAACTCAGAAGGAATGTTATTATATAATTTGGGGCCCCAGAAGTCAATGCCCTGTTGTGTGCTCCTCAGACGATGCATTGGGATCTGCAAGGAGTCTTTATTTCTTGTTTGATATACATGGTTTACAGAATTGGTAGGAAAATCCCCCAAGTTCTGATGCACATAACACAGTGAGTTGTATATGAAGAGTGATGGAACTGTAAGTATTTCATGATCTTTGAATGCCATTCGGCAAGACTCATTATACCCCAAGTTAAAAATAACTCTAATGGCTTTTTTTTGCAGAATGAAAATGCTTTTAGCTCCCGATGCAATCCCCCAGAACATTATGCCATAGTTGACGTGACTATGAAAATTGGCATAGTAGACCGATTTCAGAGCTTCCAAAGTGACCACCGCGTCTTGATGGTTCTCAGACTTGAAAATTGCGGAGGTGAGCTTTTGAGTTAACTCTTCCACATGTTACATCAGAGATAGGCCGCTATCAATGTACATGACAAGAAACTTAACTGATTTCTCAGGTGTCTGATTGAAGATCAGTCTTTGAGTTTTCTGATCGTTTCATTTTAACCTGTTAGACGACATCCAGGAGCTTGTGTTCTTCATAACAATTTGGTTTTTCTTCTGCAACTCATCAACGGTGGTATCCTTCAAAATCAGCGTGGTATCATTAGCATAAAGACAGGCATCAGCACTCTCTAAATTACACAACCAGATCATTGATATATATAATAAAAAGTATAGGTCCTAATATTGAACCTTGAGGGACTCCATATAATACTTCTCCTGTATCTGAATATCTTCCATTCCACTTCACGGTCTGCCTTCTATGTTCCAAGTATGACTTTCATAAGATCCATTGGTACACCCTGATTACATATAACGATAATTTATCGAGAAGGTTTCGGTGATCTACCGTGTCGAGCGCTTTCGACAGATCACAGCATGTTACCATCAACTGCTCCATCCCATCCTGACCCATAATCGCACTCTGAATCACACCATTGATTGCAGTTATGACAGATCGTCCCTTCAGATAGCCATGTTGCTCCTCAACAAATAATAAATAATATATATATATATATATATATATATATATATATATATATATATATATATATATAAATATATATATATATATATATATATATATATATATATATATATATATATATATATATATATATATATATATATATATATATATATATATATATATATATATATATATATATTTATATTTATATATATATATATATTTATATATATATATATATATATATATATCTTTATATATATATCTATATATATATATAAATATATATATATATATATATATATATATATATATATATATATATATATATACCTACAGGGTGTTCGGCACATGAAGCATTTTATGGGGTATTGTTGGGGTAATTGGGCTACCTTTTTCTCTTTGGACCCTGGGTTCTAAGATTCACTGTTAAGGAGCTATAATTTTTTGAATTTTTTTTCTCAAATTTCCCAAAAGTCCGCCCTTTTACCCTCAAAAGTTTTTCTTTAATACCTTCAAAAAGACGGAAATCGTTCGGACTTAGTGAGGAAAATTATTTTATTTTAATTATCATTTAATCGAACAAAATTTGAACTACTAGGAATAATTTGATATATAATTGTTCTCTAGTTATAAATTTTGTTCGACCTGTTCTCCCTTGTTCCTAACTTTTTCAGGCGAAGGAAACTAAGCACACAGCCATCTCGCGAGTTTTTGAGTAATGAATCCGCTAACCGGCAACACCGTAACATTACAGATATTGACTACTAATTGCAAATAATTCTAAGGATTTTACCAAAACAGAAAAAATCAAATGTCGATTTTCAAGGTGAAATATTGATTTCACTTAATCGATTCAGTACCTACTATCGATAAAAAAAAATTTTTTGATCCGAGAAATCGATTCTTCAATTAATCGATCTCAGATCGCCATCCCTAGATTGATGGTTGTTATTATTTTATTGTATGATTTTGCGGCCTATACCCTTTTTCAAAAGAGATGGGTAGAAAAGGAAATATAAAAATTTCCAAAATTCTGAACGCAGCGCACGCCGATAACCTCTCAACCTCTGATACTAGTGATACTACAAGTTGATTAAACAATTAAATAGTGAAAAAGTAAATTATTTATTCACTCTTCAACGATCGTCTGGTGCAATAGTTTCTGGCTTGAATATATGAATAGTAGGTATCTTTATTGATATTTAACTTCTCAAACAAAATATGGGTGGAAAATATTCATCCTTAGATCCTATGCAAGTTGAAGTTCCAGAGATAAAGAACTTATTAGATCGTGATCCATATTTGCAGCCTTATGAGAGGGAGATAAGACGCCGGTAAGTATTCCGAAGCAATTTTTGAAGTTTTCTTCTTGGTAATGAATTGGTTTTCGTAGAGGTCGTTGAAGGACATTTTAGGACGTTAATGAAATAGACGTTCAAAACATAATTTTAGCTCATGGGTTGTCAGAAATAACTCTAAAAAAACATGAAATTTCATCATTTTTCTAATGTTACCATTTATCACCTCTAACATACCAAATTCACCTTTGAGTCTTATGTTTATATATAATTGTAATTGACATTTACTATTGTTAACAAGCTTGATGAATTTCTTCTTACAAAGTTGAAAAAGCCTTATCAATTCAGCACATCATTCAGTGCTAATACAAGGATGGCATTAGTCTGAAAACTTGTACACTCTGGTGAAGTTTTACTGGCAGTCTTATGTGAAATGTGAGAGCTTTTTCTATAATATACAAATTTTTGTCCAAGTTTGAAATAAAGGTCATGCATATTGTGTAGCTGATTTATTTGCAAGTTGCTAAATTGCTTTGTTGAAAGTTCACTACCTCTTTGTTGAATGATCACACACTGAATATTTTAAATAAAAGCATGAACTGAAGTGTTGCTAGTCATATTCGTAATGTAGTATAAATATGTAACGTCACCTAGCAATTTAAGTAACTAACAAATTAAAATTCACAGCTATGCCTGCTTCAAAGACATCTTAGAATCCATAGATGAAAATGGTGGAGGTTTGGATGCTTTCACAAAAGGATACAAGTATTATGGTATTAATGTACAGCCAGATAATACAATTATATGTAGAGAATGGGCTCCTGGAGCACGGCAACTTTTCCTAACAGGAGATTTCAGTATGTATTGCACCATCTTATATTTGAATGCTGTGTTATAATTGTCATTTGCTTAAAATTATTTTTTTTTTCAGATGGCTGGAATAGAGATAGCCATCCATACAAGAAACTGGAATATGGAAAATGGGAGCTTATTTTACCACCAAATCTAGATGGAACTTGTGCCATACCACATTTATCAGAATTGAAGGTAGAAATATTTTTCCATATTTAACAATTCATCAGATATTGAATATTTGAGTAGTAGTTGGTTTTTTGTTCAAATTTATTTGAAATTATTAGAACCCACTTTCATTAGAATTTGTGCTTCAGGTAGTTGTTGAAACGCAAAATGGAACAAAAGAAGATAGATTATCTCCATATGCTACATATGTCGTAGAACCACCAAAAGAGCAAGGAACTATATATAAGCATAAATTCTGGAATCCTCTCCAAACTCAGGTAAATATTTCAGATGTCGAATGGAAATTGATTGAAATATGTAATTTTGTCTTTTTAGCGTTACATTTTCAGAAATCGTAAGGCGCCAAGGCCTGGAAGTCTCAGAATTTACGAGTGCCATGTTGGTATTGCTACACAAGAATTGAATGTGGGCTCCTATGATAATTTCACAGACAATATTCTTCCTCGGATTGTTAAACAAGGGTACAATGCAATTCAACTCATGGCAATCATGGAACATGCGTATTACGCTAGTTTTGGATATCAGATAACAAGTTTTTATGCAGCCTCAAGTCGTTATGGAAATCCTGAGCAACTTAAACGGCTGGTTGATAGGGCACATGAGCTTGGTTTGGTTGTGATGCTGGATATTGTACACTCTCATGCAAGTAAAAATGTTATGGATGGTTTAAATTCCTTCGATGGGACTGATTCTTGCTTTTTCCATGCTGGACCTAGGGGTGAACATTCATTGTGGGATTCCAGGCTTTTCAACTATTCAGAATTCGAAGTTTTGAGATTTTTATTGTCGAACATTCGTTGGTATATGGAGGAATATCAGTTCGATGGATTTAGGTTTGACGGAGTAACTTCCATGTTATACCATTCAAGAGGAATAGGTAAACCTTATATTCTGCAAGTATTTCGATTGTTGACCATTCAATGGGAATCATTTTTATAGGTCAAGGATTTGGTGGTCATTATGATGATTACTTCAACTTAGGTGTTGATACAGAAGGTGTAGTTTACCTTATGTTGGCAAATTATGTAATTCATCATTTCAACAAGGATGCAATTACAATTGCTGAAGATGTTTCTGGAATGCCAGGAACTTGCAGACCAGTTACTGAAGGTTGCTTAGGCTTTGACTATCGTCTCGCTATGGCCATTCCAGACAAGTGGATAGAACTATTGAAGCATTGTTCAGATGAAGATTGGGACATCGGTAAGAAATTAAATTGAATGAGCTAATTCTAAAATATTACAGTCTTATTCCTCTTGTTGAATGAATCATATAATGTAATTTCAAACTAAGAACAATTTAAAGTTGTATTTGGGAAAGTAAGCATTCACAACATTTCTTTTTTCTTATATGTATATAATATGTTTCGGTCTTATTAAACACTCGTCGGTATCACATATCAATCGATTGCAATGGCAAAATCATGAATGACAATCGAGGTTCTACTGTATGTATAATTCAGGAATTGAACAAACGATTAGAATGCTCACGGTATATTTTACCATTGAAATACTATTTAAAAAAAACCACTATTTGACGAAAAGTAATAATTAGTTAGTTTTAAGTATAATTTTTATAGAGTATCAACTACTATCGAGTTTGTTTAAACATAACCCAAATAACCAACCTTTCAGTTTGGTGAGAATAGTTTGTTCACTTATATTTATTTATTTATTTTATTTATTCAAAAATAGAATTGCAAATCAGATTCTTCGTATTGATTGTACATCAAATTTTAAAGTACTTTGGGAAGTTCTTCGTGACTATATATATTTTTTGTTATTTCAAGCTAATATTGTCCACACATTGACCAATCGTAGATGGATGGAACCCAGTGTCGCATACTGCGAATCTCATGATCAAGCTTTAGTAGGGGACAAGACAATTGCTTTTTGGTTGATGGATAAAGAAATGTATACGCACATGAGCACCCTATCGGATCCATCTCCTATAATAGACCGTGGGATTGCTCTACACAAACTAATCAGATTTTTAACTCATGGGTTGGGTGGAGAAGCATATCTCAATTTCATTGGCAATGAATTTGGCCATCCAGAATGGTTGGATTTTCCGAGAGAGGGAAACAATAGTTCTTATCATTACGCTAGGCGTCAGTGGAATCTTGTTGACGACGAGAATCTGAAGTATAAGTACTTAAACGAATGGGATGCAGCAATGAACCATGCGGAAGCCAAATACGGTTGGTTAGCTCATGAACCAGCTTACGTCAGTTGGAAGCATCAAGGTGATAAAGTGATTGTATTTGAAAGAAATGGAGTTGTCTTCGTCTTTAATTTTCATCCAACTCAGAGTTTTCCCGACTACAAAATTGGAGTTGAAGGTAGTGGGGAATACCGTATTGTTTTATGCTCTGATGAGCCGAAATTTGGCGGACATAATCGTGTAGACATTTCCGTTCCTTTCTTCACGATGGAAGAAGGTTTCGCGGGAAGGCGTCACTCATTGCAGGTTTGTACATACACAGTAATATAAACATAATAGAATGGCTTCATTTTGAATTTGGACCTATATAACGCAAAAGTCTAAAGACGGTGTTAATAATACATATAATTATAAATAAACCGAGGTATTCACTATAATTGCTATATTTACTCGACATATATGCTATTAATATCTTATTCTTCAAATTTTTCTCTGGATAACCAATATGGATAATGATGTTCTTGGAGCTGGTCGGCCTAATCTCTAGACTGTCTAGACTAAAGCTTTTTAAAAGTCTATCCACTTCATTCAATAAATGCTTAAAGTGTCTTTGGATCATTTAAATCTATAAGAAGTTATTCATTACGCAAATTTCCCCCCATTTTCCACTTATTTAGTCACAAGAGTTGCAATAGGTTGAATAAATACAAAATAAGAACTATTAGTACGAACAAAATAAATTTGAGTTCCTTATTGGTTAACAATAACAACAGATAAATAGTCCTTTAAAAATCTGGTGTACATCAATTGAAATGTATTGATTGCGATGCATTTTATATTGGTCAAACTGGTAGAAATATCAGTAGGTTGGAGATGAACGTGAAAAATTCAATCGTTCAAAATAAGAACCTTAGGATATCCCAATTCATTAAAGCAGGGCAAGATGAATAGATAGATTGTTGCATTTTCAAATCGGGTAGAAGACTCCTGCTATTGGGTTAATTACGTGAAGCATATATGTCTAGTAAATATAGCAGTTTTAGTGGATTCAAGCCAAGTGTTTTTTCACTTTTGCTGATTTATAATTTTGAACAATGTTCTACCAAGTGTTAAGGAAGTAGTCAATTGATGTTACTAAAGGTACAAATAATATTTAGAAAAATTGTCGTTTCAATTGTAAGATTAATTTCTCTCTCTACTTTATTCAGTATGATGGAGTTGTTTTCTTATGAAAAACATGAATAAGATGACTTATTAATAATTGAAATTTTATCACCAAAAAAAAAAAATTACGCAACTATTAATCGAATAAAATATAACTATGAATTTATTGGTATATATGGTTCAACTTGGAATTCATAGAGATAAAAGCTACGTTTTATATTCAGATTTTTATCCTATTCTTCGGACAAACCTATTCAATTTTATGCACATATAACAAATATGTTACTTAATATAATATACCCTGATGTTATTTTATGTTGCTTGGATCCAGAATTTTGAATTAAATCTTTTATCGTATTTTTTGATATTCAGTGTGCAACATACATACGAATTTCTGTTATAATTCAATAATATTTTTGGTACTTATTGCGT
>JARQZK010003642.1:50000-65000 GCA_030704885.1 Cynegetis impunctata
TAGGCAGATTGAGGCCACGTATCTGAATTATTTCCCTTCTAATTCTCCTGAAGATGGCTTCTCAAAAGGAGCCGAAACGTCGAGATTTTTCAAATATTTTACGAGGTTCATTCCGTGAACCAAGTTTCTCATATATATATATATATATATATATATATATATATATATATATATATATATATATATATATATATATACGTGATAGTGTCAGAGCATACCTATATTTGTTTGAGGAATTAAGATATATTTAAATACAATGAAAGATACACCTATTATTTATTGCACATTATTTTAATCAATAAAAAAACAATAAACAATGCTTCAGTGTGTAATGCGAAGGGAGCTTCAAAGCTATTCAAAATAACAACAGATATTAACGATCCTTCTTAAATTGGAATACATATACTTCTTTCTTGAACAGTCAATTGGTACAATGAATAATATCACAATAACTTTTAAATTACAAGTTAAAAGACATCCTAGAATACATAATTGTTCCCCTAGAGAATATTTCAAAAAGTTTCAAAAGACACTGAAAATTGTTGTTTCGATATCGTTCAGTTTGTATAATTCAATCTGAGATGTTGTTGATATAAATAAATTTGATAGATTTAAACAAGCAATATACTATTCTGTTGAAGAGAGGAAAGAGGTTTGAGTAAGACAGCTTCGTTTTTATAGTTCATGCAAATTGAATAGCATAAGATTGGATTTTAACAATTTCGTTACAATAATTTTAGGATACTATTATCACAATATGAGTCGAAATTTAGTAACAGCATCAACAAGTTATCAAAGCTTTATTAGATTCAAACACAGTTAGACAGTAAATTCAATTTAATACTACATAATTCATCAACGTGAAGTAAAATTGTGACAATGGTCACGATATATTCAAAACAAATTATAGATGTATATTATAAAGTTTAGCCAAGAGCAACGTCAAAACTTTATTTTCACTCTGATTTATTCTATCTTCATGGACCCACAATAGCCATATGTGTTAGTTACAATCTGTCGTGTACAAAACTTACAATCTGTCGAATAAATTATAATGACAATTTTATTCGAAAATTCAACGAAATATTTAATGTGATAGTTGTTCTACGTAATGAGATATTCAAGAAAATTTTCCGAAAACCTTTCATACTGTTGAGTGATAGAAATTCACAGGAAATGGAAAATGCGATTTTAAAACACCGAAGAAGGTAAACCGAATCAAACTTTGATGTTTTTCAAAGTAAAAAAGTCTGTATATTTCGAACCCCCACAAAAATTAGTAAACTCGCCTGATATAATTCAGATTTGTTTTTGTTTACCATTAACTGATTTGAATACGAAATGGCGTATGCGTCAGACCAGCGACCCGGTATTCATATATATATATATATATATATATATATCTATTTATATATATATATATATATAATTATATATATATATATATATATATATTTATATATATAAATAAATATATAAATATATATAAATAAATAATATAAATAAATATATATATATATATATATATATATATATATATATATATATATATATTATATATATATATATATATATATATATATATATATATATATATATATATATATATATATGTATATACCTACCGGGTGTGAATGAGTGATAGGCCACCCTTTCTCATGGGTTCTTCGACTTAATTGAAATTTGGGTGGTTCATCTCAGACATAATTTTGAATTTTTTGACATACGAAATCAATATGTCTGACTTCCGGTTTCACTGAAAACGATATAAAAGCTAAAAATTCAAATGGAACATTCTATATATTTTTACATATTTTGATACTGAGACTTCAAATGCATGCATTCCATGTGTCAAATGTCAATTTTAGCGCTCTTTCAATTTTGTTGTTTTCCATTTTGTTTTTTATCGTAGATGGCTGCCACGTCATCAAAATTATGAATAATTGACTTAAAATCGCCCACAATAATAATTAATTAGAAAATTCATTTTTGTAGAGTTTGTGAACGATTGAACTCTTTTTCGAACCAAAACTCAGTTTTTTAAATAAAAACATACACGGGTCACCCTGTATATTGAACAGCTCCTTCAAAATGATTTACACATCAGTTTTCTCAATTCCTAAATAACGAAGTAATTATTAATAATCTTATTTTTGCTAGCACCCTTTGCTCCTGAGACCGACCTTGTTTACGAAACCGGAGGCCATATTAATTTCGGTTTTGAAAAACTTTTTGTGGTTCATGACTCCTTTACACCCGGTATATATGTATATATATATATATATATATCTATATATATATATATATATATATATATATATATATATATATATATATATATATATATATATATATATATATATATATATATATATATCTATATATGTATATATACAGGGTGTTAAAAAACAACGTTTCATTACTTTGGGAGCTGATTATAATCCCCAAAATAAGTAAAAAGTTTTATATAAACATGGGTCCGCAAATGAGCCGTTTTGGAGATACAAGCAATTTTCGGTTTTCAAATTAACTACTAGCGCAAGGTATTTTAGGAGATCGTTTGTTAGGACCAGTAGTTTTACCACGGAATTCAATAGGAGCCGCATTCCTTAACTTTCATCAAAATACCTTTCCCGATTTTCTAGACTTGGTACCTTCAAATCAGTGGATGAATATTTGGTTTATGCAAGATGGAGCTCCCCCACACTTGCTGTTAGGAACATGTCGATCAAACATTTCCCAGAAGATGGATAGGACGAGGAGGCCGAGTGCCATGGCCCGCTAGATCTCCCGATTTGAATCCTCTGGACTTTTGTATTTGGGGTTATTTGAAAAGTTTAGTGTATGCAACGTCAGTAAATAACATCGAAGAGTTGCAACATCGGATTGAACTATCCTGTCAAACGACCGAACACAAACAGGTCTTTTCGAAAGAGTACGTAATTCCTTCATGCGACGATGTACTTCCTACATTGTAATGGACGTTGGTCATAATAAAACATCTTCTGTAAAATAATAGAGAACTCAAAAATAAATCGAATATCTTCTGTAATTTATCGCATTTGGTTGCGTTAGTAGTTAATATTTTGAAAACCGAAAATCGCTGATATGTCCAAAACGGCTCATTTGCGGACCCATGTTTATATGAAACTTTTTGATTATTTTGAGGTCTAGAATTAGCTCCCAAAATATTGAAACGTTGTTTTTTAGCACCCGTTATATAAACATAGATTTTTTCATATAGGATTATTTCTCTTATCTATGGTATTAAAAGAGATTTTCATAATCCTTGTCCTCTCTAATATTATGATATAGCATTTGAAGTTTTTGGCCTATATTATTCACGTTATCCTGTGAATTGTATGAGCCTTTTGACATATTAAGACCTTTCGAAAATCTACCTTTTTTTACTCGAGCGGAAGAAATGTTTTCAGATTGTTTCCTGAAAATAAGCATTCTTTTAATCCTTCAGTCAATGAACAACTCTATTCGAAATTGAGCAAATTTTTTCGAAAAAATAAATTACCGAGCTTCCATCAAAATATCTCTTCATTAATAAATACATTTCAAATTATAGAGAAATTATTTAGAGAATTTTCGATTTGGAAATTATGTTTTACATTCATTCAACACTCCGAAGTTCTGAAATCTGATGGCAAAATTTATTATCAATTATTATAATCATGAAATTTAATGAGAATGATGATCACAATACAGTATCTAATGTTTCCAAAGATTTTAAAATATCTTCGTCCCTGGAACACCATTGGACTAATTCTTCTATTGTAACCACCCCATCTTTATTTGTATCTATCAACTGAAAAAAAAAATTGAAAATAACGGTAAATTTTTCAAAATCAGTTTTTTCTTGCGTCATTACTCACATGAAAAATTTTTTCTACATGTTCTTTGGCTGACGTATCATCAACAAGGGGTCGAGTGGCCCTTCCTAACATTTGGTATATACTAGAAACTACATCGACCATTTCTGTCTTTGAAATTAGTCCATCTCCATTGAGATCGTACAGGCCGAATACCCATTGTAGTTTTTCTTGTACACTGCCTCTGGACACCTTTGACAATATATTGATGAAATCCTGAGAAAAAAAAAAATATAATATATATATATATATAAATATATATATATATATAAATATATATATATATAAATATATATATATATATATATATATATATATATATAAATATATATATATATATATATATATATATATAAATATATATATATATATATATATATATATATATATATATATGTATATATATATAATATATATATATATATATATATATATATATTATATATATATATATATATATATTATAATATATATATATATATATATATATATATATATATATATATAAATATATATATATATATATATATATTATATATATATATATATATATATATAAATATTAATATATAGATATATATATATATATAGATATATATATATATATATATATATATATATATATAATTCGTTGGTATTTACTGACATTTTTATATTCAGGGTTTATTTCACTAGGTTAATGTCAACATTTAATAACTATTTGCATAAAACATTTACTATTCATTAAAATACACTATAGTTTACGCGTTTCGACTTCTAGTCATTTTCAAAACAATTTCACAATTAATTCAATATTTAAAAGTCTCTTTATTACACAGCAAGGTCGTCGATGTCATACTGGTTATTCTCACGTGATTACTCCTCCTCTTAATTCGTATTTTTCTCGGTTTTCTCGGTGAATGATGTTATGGTATATTCTTCCGAAGTTTTCAATGTCAGCTCTTGAGTTTAATGTTGTTTTTTCTTCTCTTTGGATGGCTATCATTTCCATTATGTTTCTTTTTTGTTGTTGTTTTTCTCTTCCAATAATTTTCGTATTTTTGAAATCAAACGAATGCAGTTGTTCAATTGCATGTTTTGCCAGCGCGGTTATTTTTTTGTTTGTTCGTATAGAGTATTCATGTTCTTATAATCTTCTGTTCAAATACTGTTTTGTGTTACCTATATAACACGTATCACAGTCAATACAATCTATTGAATAGATCGTATGTGTTTCGTTTTGTCGTTCTATTTTTGGTTTCATTTTTGTATATAACGAGCCAGTTATTTTATTAGGTTTGTGGCCTATTTTTATATAAAAAAAAAATATCTTACAAAATAAGTAACGTCCTGAAGAAGTACAATATAAAAATAGGCCACAAACCTAATAAAATAACTGGCTCGTTATATACAAAAATGAAACCAAAAATAGAACGACAAAACGAAACACATACGATCTATTCAATAGATTGTATTGACTGTGATACGTGTTATATAGGTAACACAAAACAGTATTTGAACAGAAGATTATACGAACATGAATACTCTATACGAACAAACAAAAAAATAACCGCGCTGGCAAAACATGCAATTGAACAACTGCATTCGTTTGATTTCAAAAATACGAAAATTATTGGAAGAGAAAAACAACAACAAAAAAGAAACATAATGGAAATGATAGCCATCCAAAGAGAAGAAAAAACAACATTAAACTCAAGAGCTGACATTGAAAACTTCGGAAGAATATACCATAACATCATTCACCGAGAAAACCGAGAAAATACGAATTAAGAGGAGGAGTTAATCACGTGAGATAACCAGTATGACATCGACGACCTTGCTGTGTAATAAAGAGACTTTTAAATATTGAATTAATTGTGAAATTGTTTCGAAAATGACTAGAAGTCGAAACGCGTAAACTATAGTGTATTTTAATGAATAGTAAATGTTTTATGCAAATAGTTATTAAATGTTGACATTAACCTAGTGAAATAAACCCTGTATATATATATATATATATATATATATATATATATATATATATATATATATATATATATATATATATATATATATATATATATATATATATATGTGTGTTATTTTTGAAAATGATCGCTCTCCAGTGCTATTTGATACCAACCAAATACATTATCAATGCAATTCTAAGGTTTAGAAATTTAACTATGAAACTTTGAAGTTTAAGAATTTGGTAGTAAAATTGCAACCGATTTGGCCCAGTCGATTTTGAGAAAACGCAAAAATAAAATTTTCAAAAATTGTTTTTTTTTTTTTGGAATACCTCTTAGACTACCAAACCGATCAATTTCGAAATCTACTCTTCCTTATCAAACTGTGTCGATTGGACCAAAGAGCATGAAAATCAGTTGATCCATTCGGGAGATATGGTTGTCGAAAAATTTTTCTAAAATTCTAAAAAACGGTCGACCTTGCAGGCCGTCCATATAACTTCACGCTATTTTTTGAGCTAGAAGCGCTTGCAAATATACCCGGTAGTAAATTTTTGAGCTGAAAAATGTTACTTTTAATAATTTTTTTGAGCTCTGTTCGGGCGAGAGAAGCTTTTCTTGCTTAAAACGGGTGGAAAATTATCTAAGATTCACCTTAAGCCAAGAAAAGCTCAACGCTTTAACCCTTTCGTGCATAGAGTCGGAACTAATGAACAAGATTTCATACGACGATCTAATTGATGATTTTGCGAATAAAAAAATCGCGCAAAAAGGTATTGTAAAACTTTCATAACTTAATAAATTGAATTCCATCGTCATCATCAACCGGATTGTTACCAGATAAATGAATATATTGTTTTCAAACTGTAAGTAAACGCAATAGAAAAATTTTTTCCTAGTTCGCCATTAGCATCTGAAGAAGGTGAAGTTCCACCGAAACGTGCGTCATGCGTTATTTGTTTGAATAAATGTGTAAATTGTTATTATTAACCATTGTTTTAATATGCAATAAAAATTATTTAATTATGTTTATCGAATGTAAATTATTGTATAAGTAGTATCAATGTATACCTTTCCCCGCCTTATCAGTAGTACTAGTATATCATAATTGAGCTTTTATTATCTCAGAAATATGCCCAAAAAATATTTCTTGTGAAATCTTACCTAAATGGTTGGGTTGTAAAAGTAATCTAGGAGCTCACACAACATAATTCACAATCATACTAATTTTTTAAGAAAACAGGTGATGTAATTAGGACGATAGTGCACAAATCATAATGTTAGAATCTCATTGACAAAAATTGTAATTAATATGACTGTGAACTAGGGTATCGAATTGTAGAGGTCGGTAGGGGCGGCAAAATTTAAATAGCCTACTGGCGGAAAATATCTAAATCCGCCACTGTATATATATATATATATATATATATATATATATATATATATATATATATATATATATATATAAAAATATATATATATATATATATAGGAAGAAAGCAGTAGTTGCTGACTAGTTAGAACCGAACTAGTAATTAGTGGGGAATGCAGCAAAGTAAATGAGAACTCTTTAAAGGTTGTCCAAGCTTTCGGAATTCTTCAATTCCATCATCAGGGAAACTACAAAAATTATGGTACACTTCAGCAAATTCACAAGACTTAGCGGAATTTCAACTTACCGCTTTGATGAGAATGGTTACTAAAATGTATATGAAACGTCTCAATTGACACATAGTTAAAATGAATTGATACTATACTAAATTAAAATATATAAATTTGTTATTAAAATTGTTGATACATGGTTTAAAATTATTAAATACTAAGTACTTTCACGTGATTTGTAGTTTCCCTGATGATGGAATTAAAGAATTCCGAAAGCTTGGACAACCTTTAAAGAGTTCTCATTTACTTTGCTGCATTCCCCACTAATTACTAGTATATATATATATATATATATATATATATATATATATATATATATATATATATATATATATATATATATATATATATATATATATATATATATATATATATATATATATATATATATATATATATATATATATATATATATATAATTTTTATCGGAACGGTTTTTGATCTGTGCTTTGTATTATCCTTTAGCTTATAAAATAGTCTTGGTTTAAATATAGATTGAGAGGGAAGCTGAACAATCAATATAAGGGTCCACGGATAGAGATTTCATCAATTCATGAACGGGAAGGTCACATCAAAAGGCATATATGTTTTGATCGTATTGACATATATTCATTCCTATATAACTATATATATATTTAAATAAATATATATATATATATATATATATACATATATGTATATATACGTATATATATATATATATTATTATATATATTTATTTATATATATATTTATTTATATATATATATATATATATTTAATTACTCGTAATTTGAACATATTAAAATTCTTTCGATAATTTTTTTCATTCTATTTATTTTACAGACGCTTTCAACAGATATTTTACATTCATTCTAGCAAAACAAAAGTTATTCAGCATGTTCCTATAGATAATTGCGTTTTTGAAGAAGAAAAAAATAATTTTGTTAAATTACTTATGAACAATTTAAATTCAAGAAAACTTCACAAAGAATCGCGTGTATGATAAAGATGATAATACGTTGGGAAATTCATTTCGAAAATTGATGATTAATGAAAACAACCCTCCCACGTATTATTATTTGTATCATACACGCTGCGTCCTTTTAGCGCAAATAAATTTTCATTTTCAATATTAACTGTCGATCCGGTCCCTAAAAATAATGGGAAAAATTTGAGTATTGTTACAAGCGTTGCCTGCATGCATGATAAAACATCGAATGATGTAACACGCGGCAGAACTTCGCATCTTCAAACTGTTCGCGAATCTTTTGGAGGGTCTCTGCTGTAATAGTCCTACATTCTCGCACGATGTTTTGTTATAGTTCTTCAGTTGAGTTTGTTTGGATTTTGCATATAACGAATTTCAAGAGACCCCATAGAAATAAATCAAGAGGTGTCACATCTGGTGACGTAGATGGCCATTCAGTAGGTGCTACTTGAGTACCCTTGGCTTTCTCAGATCTAGTTTTTTCAAATTTATTTAGTAATTCTTGATTAAAATCCTAAAACTTATAAGGTTAAGTACTGTCATTTTGAAGAAAAGAAATTAAAAATAGATGTAACTCATCTAGAATTACATACAAGTTTCAAAAATAGCAAAATAAATAGAGGTTGCAATTTAAAATTTTGGGGGTAGGTATTCTGGGGCTGAAGGGGTTGAATATAATAGAACAGCTAATGCCTGAAAAGTTGTCCCCCTTAATATATAAATTGACGTGTTTCGATAAACTTTCATAGTGATTGCAGGTAAAGAAATAATCAGTGATGCTAGTTTTCAAATTGTCAGCCTGATGTATGTAAGCTTTTGTGTGTATTTCGTGTTATTAATTGATTTTACTTATACCTCATGAAACGATCTTGGTGTATTATAAATTCAGAGGGATGGTGAACAATCGATAAATGGGTCCAGGAATAAACATATTATCAATTCATAAACTCAGTGAAAGCCCACATCAACGATTAGCTGTCAGATTATCAAACAAAAGTGATATTTTGCCTCATTGAAACTTCAGCTTCATTATACGCTATATCAATATTATCATAGAACTCCATTCGACAAATAATGTTTAGTATATTATTTTTGTAGGATGTTTATTATCGCTGAAAATAAGTGACCTTAGTAACAAATGAATGACAGCGTATATACTTAAATATATAACAATTGATGATGAGTCGTAATGAAAGCCTATAAAAAATGGAATTACCTGTTGAAAAATTTTCTTTTATCTAACTTTTTGAATGGAACAAAACTATGCTTTCATAAATGAGTGAATCTAATATGAGAAAGACTATAGATGATTGTTTGGATTCTAAGTAATTGTTCCGATCAATTTTTTCATTATTTAGAGATTTCTACTCAAATTAATATCTACTAAAATGTGATTTTCTTCTAAAATTAAAACAAATTGATATTACTCTTTTTTAACTTCATAAAATCGCCGTCGTTTCATCACAAATCATTTTCATGTGGTTCTGAAAAGTAAATATTCACCTAAGTTACATTTAAGAAAGGCTAGGGAGAGAAACAAAACAAAGTTAATGAAAATAACAAACAAGGATCAGACTAACAACGAACAGTTAATTGTCAAAGGTGTACCCATCGAAAAGGTAGAGAAGTACACTTATCTTGGAACAACAGTTACTTGTAATAACGACTACACGAAAGAAATAAAAGTACGCATAGAAAAAGCAAGGTCCAATTTCAATAGCATGAAAAGAGTTTTGTGCAATAGAGGTCTATGCTTAAAACTGAGTCTGAGGCTAGTTAGATGTTATGTTTTTACCACTCTGCTTTATTGCGCCGAGGCATGGAGTTTGAACGCAGAAATAGTCAAAAGACTAGAAGCTTTTGAAATGTGGGTGTACAGAAGAGTGCTGATGGGCCGATCGGATAACTAACTTAGAAATATTTGAACGTCTAAACATTGAAAGAGAGTTACTACTAATAATTAAAAGCAGAAAACTTCAATATCTGGGCCATGTGACTCGAGGACCGAGATATGCCTTGCTTCAATTGATAATCCAGGGAAAAATCCAAGGTACAAGAAACGTAGGCAGAAGAAGGATATCCTGGCTAAGAAACTTAAGAGAGTGGTTTGGATGTTCCTCGATAGAACTTTCTTGAGCAGCTGCTTCCAAAATAAGAATAGCGATTATGATTGCCAACCTTCGTCGCGGAGATGGCACCTAGAGAGAGAAAGAGTGAGTGGGGGAGAGGGGGGTTAAGGTAGTGTGAAGTAGGCGTGTTCGAAACAACCAAACTGAGAGTACTTGCTTCTCGGCCTGTACAAAAAAAATTAACGAGGAGAATTTACTATTTTACTGGAACACTAAAAGAAAAAAAAATCGATTATATATAAAAATATGAACATTGGGGGAACGTTCCCCACCCAAATGGCCTGGGCCCCACCTAATTGTTTTTATTGGGAGGTACTCGATTTACCATTGCCCAAAATACCAGTACCTTTTGGCTTTTGAATATATAAAAGTCCCCTCCCCCCAAAAGTCGGCCCTGGATCCGCGCCTGATATATATATATATATATATATATATATATATATATATATATATATATATATATATATATATATATATATATATATATATATAAATTATTTATTTATAATTTATTAATAAACTTGCTTGAATTCAATGACACACATTATTACAGCAGTCATTTAGATCTGATCATTTACTGCTCTCATTTCACAGAAGTTAAGTGCAGTTGTAGATAAGGATTGTGTGTTTTCATTTTGTGTATAAATACATTTATCGATGTTGGGAAAATAACATGAGGATTAGATTATTCCTGTAAACGGTTTCACCACAGTCTGGAAAACAGACATATATCACAGTGATTTGTGAATGATATTATGAAAAACCAATACGAAGGGTGAAAACATGACATTAATACTTCTGACCAATTCCAGCGCCGCATCAAATTATTGAGGGATTCGATTTCACACGGCCGTTCTCAGAATTTGCTAGCATCGGTACTGACGATTTTGATTTTCGAAATTACATTTCACGCGCCGTTTTTTACTAGCATTTTCTCCGAAACTACATTCTATTTAAATGTATCGCAGGAGTCAGGTGCGGGAGTAGTTTTTTATCCGTTTTAGACCTCCTAGACAACAATTTTCGAAAAATTCTTCATGTCTGATATATATATATATATATATATATATATATATATATATATATATATATATATATATATATATATATATATATATATATATATATATATATATATATATATATATATATATATATATATATATATATATATATATATATATATATATATATATATATATATATATATATATATATTATATATATATATATATATATATATATATACTTATATATATATATATATATACGTATATATATATATATATATTGAAGAGTGCAGGGAAGAAAGGGGGAAGGTCATTTTTTGAAGATTTTGAGAAATTTCAATTATAAAGTTTGAAACCATTTTGTAAAAAAAAATAATGAATTATTTGATACTTTTATAATTTAAATTATTGACATAATTACCTGGTAACATTTTCGTGAAAAATAAAATATATTATTTCTTATACAGGGTGCGTACATTTATTCGCTGTATGCACGGATATCATTCCCTGTTTCTTCACTGTAGTGTATATATAAATAAACACGATTTTAATATTGACGGACCTCAAACCTCAATTCATCCTTCCCCCTTTCTTCCTTGCACTCTTCATAATATATATATATATATATATATATATATATATATATATATATATATATAACTTTTTCGATAATTATTAGCAATAACAGGCTTGGTGAATCTCAAAAAACTCTATTTTATTAAAAAGCCACGAATGTCGTGGCGAAACGTAAACTTTTTAATAAAATCGACTTTTTTGAGATTCACCAAGCCTGTTATTGCTAATAATTATCGAAAAGTTAAAAATAGTTCACAGGCAATAACAATTCAAAATATATATATATATATATATATATAATATATATATATATATATATATATATTCCCGGTACATATTGGCATCTCCAGCGGCTCCCATCGAGTCAAATGAGCTGAGTATCTGGGATATTTTTCGTTGCAGAACGAAAGTATCAAAATTAGGGTAAATGTTTTCAACCGCCGCCGTAGATATTTCTAGTTTTCATATAAATACCCTTCCCGGTACATATTGACATCTAGTATTTGGGAGGTCTCGGGTTCAAACCCCGGGACCGACTGGGGTCTGCCATGAGTTTTTTTCAGAGGTTTCCTCATGGTAATGTAAGTCACTGCTTGCAAACTTAGAAGGCGAATGCTGGGCCAGTATTAATCCTCTGAACCCTACCCACACTTCCTATTTTCCATATATATATCCCGTCTCACCTATCCTTAATGCACTTGTACATACAAGTGTATCCTCTGATCTGGCTGAAGGAGTTAATCACAAACTCAAGCTGTCCACTTATTATATATTACATATTTTTTCGTAGTTTTTAAAGGATTGCCAAATTCCACAGCTTCTGCAGATTGAGCTAGTGGGTTGAAGTTTGGTACGTACCTTGAGTTTATGTTGAAACATGATTCTTTGTGGGTTCAAACTCTTTTTCTAAACCGCGCTGCATTTCGTGGAGACTATTCCGTTCGGATTGCATCTCGATCTGTTAAGCTATCAATACGCGATGCACTTTGGGAAATTTTTCACAATAGAGGGTTGAAAGTTGGTAGGTAATTTGAGTTGATGTTGAGGTACGTTCCTTCGTTGTTTCCAACTTTTTTCCTTAACCACAATGCATTTGCTAAGCGTAATTTTTGAAAATATAATTCAGGCCGTTATTGTTTTAATATATTTATTAATTTACGTCAAGTATCGATCCACAATTTTCTGTCAACATCTTTGGAAGGCGAAAAAACTTGTTTTAATGCTAAATTAAAATTCTTCTTTTTGATTATATTTTCAATTAACTGAGCATTATTCAAAGGTAGCAACCTATTTTATAATGTTCAATTCTGTATTGAAGTTAACCTATAACTTGAGAAGATTCAGAAGTCGATGGACCATACAATTTTATGTTGGAAAGGATGAATTGATGTGTATTGTAGTATCCCTATGTTCATCAATTAAAAAAATTAATAATTTTTATAAAACTGAAACATTTTACATTGAAGGTTAACAAAATATTAATAAAAAAAGCTAGAGACTGACAAGACCCTGTTATTCACAAATATAATTTCGTTTCTTCCATTTTCTTCCTCATAAAAAAAACAGATAATGGAATAACATATTTACTTCGAGAAAAAAAGAGCATTCTCTGATCAAATTACATTGATATCACGAAGAATTGTTGAACACGAAACACGCATTGATCTGATTTGAAAGATGAACTAAAGCTGCAGGAAACTCGACTAGAAAATCCATGTATGTACATCCAATAAAATAATTCAAACAATTTATTCAACCAAACGCGATGTTATTTTAGAAATGGATTTCGATATGAATAATAATGTGGATTCAATATCTGCATGATATATCTTTCACTTGGTTCCAGTTACATCCATGTGCTTAGAGATAAAACGTACCAACAAACTTCCACCAAAAGAAAAAGAAGTCCATTTCATTACCATTTTTGAAACTACATTCAAGTGAAGCATACTTCTGAGAGCTTTCAGTGCTTTTCTGTTAGTATATGCATTAGTTATTCGCAAATCTCAACAGGCCAAAGTGCTAATGAACAAGTACAATTCTTACTCACTAAGAGTATGCATGGACCCTGGAATCACCGAAGTAAGTACCTAACAATTCACGGTTTTTTATGGACCCTCCCGAATTCGTAAAACTTTACAACTCAACTTTTGAATTAGGTTTAATCTTAAATACAACTTCAAACTATGAATTAAATGAGGCCGACGAGCTTAAAGTGAAATTAGATAATGATTTGATGTTTTCTGAATATAAAGTACAGTCATATTATTATTACTGAAAAGCAAGAAGCACGTCTGTTGGAAAATTTGTGTCTAAAGTAAGACACATTACCGTTTTTTCTGTAATTCATGGAAACACTCCCACAGTGCAAATTTGATTGCAATTTCTTTTGTTATCATATTATATATAAATATATATATATATATATATATATATATATATATATATATATAATATATATATATACATATATATATATATATATATATATATATATATATATATATATATATATATATATATTTTTTTTTTTTTTGACTGGAAAATATGAAACTTTTGTTCTATAAGTTTGATTAATGTATTGCTCCGTATAGTATTATTTATGGGCTTCAACTAATTCTGAAAATTTCATTCACCCTATGTGATTCTTTGACAATCAGTTTATAGGCGTGTGTCATTTACAGGCAGTTAGAGTTCGTCTTTCATGAACTGAAAATTGAATGCTGCTTTCGGGTGGACTTCTTAAATATTTACTATAACTTGGCTGCTGCTTTAAACACTTGTGGAAACAGCTATCAGTTATCATGCCTTCGTAATCTATTT
>JARQZK010003642.1:70000-97500 GCA_030704885.1 Cynegetis impunctata
GAAAATGGATCAGGGGTTGACGATTCAAGAAGAAATTGAGAAAGAACTCAGCATTTCGTAAAATTGCTGCTTCAAGTTACTTCAAAGGAGATATCAACAAAGCAATGTTGATTTACTGCTCAGAATATTCTAAAGGTTCCTATCAGAACAATGCTTAATCTTCTGACAATTCGAATCTTTGAACGTTATACTCATTTATGTATAAGAAGGTCGAGGTACAGAGCTGAGCGTTATAATAATACCTAAATCCGATTTGCGGTACTTAGAATAAACGATTGGTTTATCACCCAAGTATAAATCCCTTGTTTTCAAAACAACAAATATGCCTACATGTATCGATTAAACATTGAATAAAATTGAACTTTCAGTTATTTTCATGAAATTTTTGCTATATTTCCTCTGGAGCCAACTAATGAAAAAACGCGTGAGCAGAACAGCTTATTCACTAAGTTCGTGTTTTTCGAACGAAGTGCATTTGAGATGCACTTCGAACGGAATCAATTATAGTTTGAAAATCACGCTTTAATAACAAACCGAAAAAAAATTAGAAAATAATTTATTTTATTGAAAAAAAAAATCGCGTACTGATAGCGAAGCAGGTCGATATATATATATATATATATATATATATATATATATATATATATATATATACATATATATATATGCTTCATGAACTATATAAAAAAATCTATCAGGCATTGTACATTTCTTCTTTATGCTGACGATCTAAAAATATTCCGAACTATTGAAAATGTGGAGGATTGTGAATATTGTAGAAAGATTTAGACAAAAGTGGTCAAAGTGGTGTATTAAGAATGAAATGTCGCTTACTATAGATAAATGCCAATCAATAAGATTTCACCGACCACTGCTTCCAATAATTTTCAACTACAAAATGGGAAACGATGTCATCAGGAGCGTCCTTTAGTAAAAGATCTGGGGATTTAATTTGATCAGAAATTTGATTTAATTGCTCATACTTAGTATGCTTTCAAAATATTAGGTTTCATATAGAAAGCTATGAAAAATGTCGAGGACAATCAAGCAATGAAAATTGTATATACAACTAAAGCTACAGTTCCACCGGATGAATATTTTGTTGCTGAATGTTTTTCCTTGTTGCCAAGAGTAGAAACTTATGATAACATACGTTCATACGTAAACTTTTTGTTTCCAATGAGGCAACTGAAATTGTCAATAGTTAGCATATTATTTAGTAGAAACAATTTGTTGCCTAAACATAACATGGAAATTCATGGTTCTCAATCACGGAAAGGATCCGTCTTCAATTCATGTAATATATACTCCTGTAAATTAAAAATCAAACTATACGATAAACAAGCTTCGTTCAGCAGTTCAGGAGGAATTGCAAAATATTCCTCAAAATGCTATTCGTCACCTTATTGAAAGATGTGAACCAACGTATGCAGGCAGTAATAAGAGCTAGAGGTGGTAATACAAAATATTAATCTAAATTTGTTGCAAAAGGTACGTTTCTTCAGGTTATTCAAGATGCAGATGAATTGGTTTGTTTTGAAGTTTGATTTTTAATTTGAATTGAATAAATTTGCATAAAACAATTCTGCAATAATTGCTTATTATTATAAATGAACAATATATTGTTGCTTTCTCATTGCTGGATTCATAAACTGAGCTGTCAAACTGAGATTATGGCATAATAAGCAAAGCCATCTCGTCAAAAATTAACAGTTCTTAAAATTGGGTAAACTGTTGTTTGGAGATCTTTTCTCTCTTATTTAAAATGAACTAGTGCACTTAAAGGCATGAAATGAAAAACAAAATGTTGAAAAGAAATGATTCTTAAGAATAACTGGTATTTTGAGAGAATCTGACCACGAGATTATTCCACAGGGTGTTTTGAAATTAGGGTTCAATAACAAACTTCTCATTAACCCTGTAGAATAACTAATGAGGCAGCTTTCATCAAAAGACTGAATGTGCAAGTTGAAACTAAATATTTCATCTACAGTTTTCTGAAAAAAATTTCAAAATTGAACTATGAATAAAAAAACTATGACTTCTCAAATATTACCAAATATTAACTTGTTGCGTTTTTTTTGCACCTGAGTGTATTATAATAAATTGACTCCAGTACGTGTTACATAATAATCCCATTTTTATTGACAAACTGAACCGTCCACTTCACGTTAAAATCCCCAAAGCCACTTTAATTGCCCAAAGAAGACTTGTGATTAAAAGAATAATCATTTATATTGAAAATCCGATTTTATCGTTCCCTTAGCAGAAGCTGGCAGTCTGTTCGACCTACTGAGGTAACATGCATCCTCAGATGTCGAATGTGGCTTCTCTGGGGTATTTTAGACTGACACGATCATTTACTGCGGAAATCTTAACCAATAAACGTTCCTAGTGTAGTAGCGAAGAAAAGCGATCCACTAAATCATCGTAAAACCGACTGTAGAGATAAAACGAAACTTCAACCTATTTAGACAACGGAAAATGTAACTTCAGAATACGGGAAAATCATGGAAATGAAGACCCTCTCTGCCAGATCACACTTTATGTTCCATTCTTCAGAAAACGTATTTCATATTTTATTTTTATCTATTGAATAACTTTATTGTATTATTGAATATATTCGAGATATTGAAAGAATGTTTTACTTGATTAATCACTGCATTTTGAATGACTGTTCTCTGCAATGATGATTTCAATGAAAATCAATAACAGCTCCAAAGTATTAAAGATACTTTCAGAATGGTTTAATCATAATAAATTGATTATAAATGAAGAAAGAACAGTGTATACGGTGTTCTCCCCAAAATGCCGTAGTAAAATAAATAAAAACCTATAAAAATAAACAATAAAATCATTGAAAAAGTCGCTTATCATACATATCTTGGACTATAGAAAAAATTGGACTGGGGATACCATATAGACATAATATTCAATAGATTGAGTGGTCTTATAAATTGTGTGAAAAAAATTTATGTACATTCTAGTAATGAAACCAAACTTATATTCTACAACGCACAGGTTAACAGTGTCTTCAGCTATCTAATTGCATTATGCACAATTTGATATTTATCGCCAGCAAAGACTTGAAAATGGGGCGATAAAAAATATGTTCAATTTAAAATATGAAACAAGTTCTGCTCAATTGTACAAACAGTATCCAATTTTACTAATAAAAAAATTTTTTGAACTCAAACCTAGTACGTAGTAAATAAAATAAACCATAAACTACTAGAGTAGTATTGCAGTCAAATAAAATTCATACACATATACGACACAAGAAACAAAGACCGCTACGTACTAAGTGATGAAATAAAATCAGTTTTTGGTAGAAAGCGACCCAGCTTCAAAGGAGCCTATTTTTATAATTATTTACCAAAAAATTCGTTTGTGTGATTCTTTTCCTGTATTTAAAACTACTATTGAGGCATATATTTCATAACTTTATAATTTATTGTCAGCTATTTGTAGAAAAATTCTATACCCTGTGATAACAACTTTGAGTTGATTTACAGTTTCAATAAACTTACTGAAAAGTCCAAAAAGAAGATGAATTGAAATGCTTAAATATATATATATATATATATATATATATATATATATATATATATATATATATATATATATATATATATATATATATATATATATATATATATATATATATATATATATATATATATATAATACAACACTTGGAAAACAATTTCCTCAAAATTTGAGTTCTCGGTAAGGTATGGGGGAAATTATTGACATGGTGATGCCAAATACAACCCATTGTATTGTAGGTAGGCTGTTTAGCCAATTAAAAGACAAAATTCCAGTTTCACTTATATCAGATTGCATTTATATGATAACATGTAATTATTGTCGGTTAGTTTATATCGGTCAGATAACACAATGTTTAAAGAAAATGCTTCCTATTCACAAGAGTGACATCAGATTCCAACATAAAAGATGTGCATCATCAAATCATTCTTTAAATCGTCAATTTAAATTTGACGTAACTGGTGTCCTTTCTATTTATTCTAACTATATTAAGAGAGCTTTTCTCGGGATGTGCTACATTAATAATTTCACTAATAATATAAATAAAAAAACCGATATTGACACCTTGAGCTATGTTTCTAGTTATCCTCTGTCGTTAGATAGATTGGTTGATAGTTCAGATCAAACGAACTTTAATTAGTAGTTAATTAGTTTACTGATTAATAGGGCTTATACTTCAGCTGTCATACGTCCATATGTCCACCCATTCAAACCGAGAAGGATATGTAACCCGATACCTGATTAGTTATAGATAATTGTAAAATATCATAAATTTATAGAATTCATAATTTGTGAATTAATCAATGAGTTTTTCCTATGCGACTTCCATTCCCCCCATCTCTACAAGGTTTTTATGTTTGTATTGGTCATTCGTTTTAACCGTTTCTCAGTGTCTCTCTCATTTCTGGAGCTCCAGAGCAAACAGCTTGTCTCCTGGAATGTAAAATCAACTACCTCATTGTGACACAAATTAAATTATAGAATAACAGGAGAACGTTTTCCACATATTTTGTCCGGTGGAATGTTTTAATCGCTTGTTCCATTTTCCTTTTTGGTTGGCTCTTTCAATTCGTCTTTTCAGGAAAAAAATACGTTAGGACTGATTTTCTGGTTCCGTTTATAATTTTAGCTGTCGGAAGTCTTGAAAAAATTAACAAGCTCTACTTTTGTGGAAAAACTGAGAGAGGACAAAACGCAATTATGAGATCTGAAATGATATATTTCGTACGATTGAAACATTTTAATAAATTCTTCCTTGAAAATGACAACAGTAAGGAATTCTTTGTTACCACTCCAATATTTGAAGGTTCATATACCCAAAGACTTTGTTTTTGTCAAAGCTCACTCTGACAAACTTTTTTTTCTCACGGGACCTACAGTTTAACGCCGGTTCCGAACATCCAATGGGCTTGAAACTAAGTCATTACCCAACAATTTATCATATTTAGAACCATGGCATGTCTCACTTGATTTAAACAAATATAACTTTTTGTGTTACACACAATGTCGAAGTCGCAGCCAACTATGGTAATTTTTAAAGGAAATTCTATGTAGATTGTAAGAGAAAAATAAAATATGGCATGTGCCATGAGAAAAATATTAAATTTGTGTTATATTTCAAAAAATGAATGACATTTGACATGTTGGTTTTTAATGGTGGATTAGTCT
The DNA here is from genome assembly GCA_030704885.1 of Cynegetis impunctata. NCBI lineage: Eukaryota > Metazoa > Arthropoda > Insecta > Coleoptera > Coccinellidae > Cynegetis > Cynegetis impunctata. Next base: position 75,218 of record JARQZK010003642.1, read on the forward strand.
TTAGAAAAGTTTTAAAAAAGGTAATTTTGACAATTAAAAAGATATAGCGACTTTTCAAAATGTCAATTTTTCAAAATCTCCTAGCTCGAAAACGACTTGACGTATCAAAAAGCGGTTTTCACTTTTGTGCAATGAACCTTTCTGACGAACATATATTATCTTTTTTTTCCATCGATACTTATAGAAATTGATAATTATTGAATGAATTTCATTGTCATTGATCGAATATTCCTGAAAACGGATCAATCACCGCTTGCGAAACGTTGGGCATTCAGCTAATTGAACTGTCCAATACAAGCCGAACATATTTTATTTCATCGTTGTGGGAACTAACAACTGAAATACGAACTGACTCGGTCGACAGGCAGAAGTACAGATGAAAAATAAATGGATTACCTTCATTCGCGTAGTCTACAAAAAAATCTGGGAACAATAATGTGAGTAGGACAAATATCTGATAAGTCGAACCTTCTTAAGTTTCCAAAATTGTCGAAGTTGTCCTACAAGCAAATGTAGATATGTAAGGCTTGAAGGAAATTAATAGGATGATTTTTTCGATATTCTTAGGGGGCATCCATTAAAAACGTGAGATAATTTTGGCGATTTTTCGATCCCCCCTTGGCGAGATGTTGTGTGAAATTTTGCTCGATCCCCTCTCTCCTCCTTGGATCTCACGTGAAATTTTTTTGAAAGCGTATTTATTATGTAAATGAGTTAATAAAAAAAATATTCACTCTAATTCAATCAACGGATACTCATGTATGATCTTAAGTGTGAATAACACCTCTTATTCCGCCATAACTTCAATAAAAATTTTTATAAGTTCAGGTAAATTAGTAATATTTTATTGAAATGTGGAGAAGATGAAATTTATAATGAAACAATTGTAATACACAGAAAATAATAATGAGCCTGATATCGATCACTGCCAATGATTGACCGCATATTCATTATCATAACGTATTTTTCATTAGGACAATGTCCAAAATTTATTGATAATAATGAATTTCTGTGATTGATCAATCAACGATTTTGTTGTTATAATGAAATCTATGTCATTATGATAATGTAATTGAATCATGAATCTAATGAAAAAAGTCATCTTTATAATGTTATTTACAACAGAGCAATGTGAAAAATACATCAAGATAATGACTACATAGTGATCAATACTATGTACCTTTAATCATCACGACACATTGTCATAATCCCTCTTTTAATAAAGCTATGTTCAATAGGCATAACATTAATGATTGAAAACATTAACCTATGTATAGTTCAAAGAATGAAAACATGGCGTGTTTCGAGCACTTATAGTGAAAATATAAAAATATATTGCATTTTGAACAATTTTTATATTATTTCGCGAACTACTATGAATTTTGCTATAAGAAATAGATATGCTCAATAATGGAACTTGCTCATACATTGTTTTGCTAAATACCCTTGTAAATTCAGTAAATTACCGAAAAGAAAATTGTATTTACAAAAAATCTACTATTTACTAAAATTTGACGGTCTACACTATTTCAACATCATCTTGAAAAATAATCATTTATTGCAGGTTGTGACCCTACTTGTACCTAAGTGTGATCTGGATCTGAAGTAGAAATCGAAATATTCCAAGCACCTTCATATATATTCAGTATTTACCTTTCCCCAATATATATCATGGTCGGACAACTATCTGTATAACAACCCAGAGCGCCCTCCACCAAAGATATTGGAAACCAACAATTCACCGCAGAGATCGAAAATGCAGAAACCCGTCGCTAGAATACAAACTTTCTGACATAAGATGTCTACTTTGCAACTGTGGCGTAGGTATGTTTTTTTAAAAATTATTAAAGAATTTTCCTTGTTCTCTTTATGTAATATATTAAATTGTCAATGGTCAACTAGTATATTTTTCATGATTTTTAATTTAATCTTGTATAATTCCATGTATTACCTATAACATTCAATATAATATAGCTATAGTTTCAACTAACTATTATAACTTTACTTCTAGATTGATATGGACTCAACCATGAAGAACGAAAATGATAATTTTTTTCTCAAAAACTGTGAAAGAGAAGTGCCAAAATCATTGCATTTCTATTCAATAGCAATGTCAAAGACAAGGCGATTCAGTTATTACTAGGCCCATTGGTAGAGTATACATACTTCGATGGAATTAGATATAAGTTTTTCAATGTTATAAGAGCTGTTAATAGTTGATCAAATATTATTTATGTTTCCAATTTGAGTTTTTCTCCAGAAAGTATTATGTTTTGGTCGTTTATTGAATATTTTTTTTAAACCTCAATCCAGGAATTGTATACAGTAAAACACATATCTTATGTCAATATTTGAAGAATAAATTGTATTATTCCAATTCAATGAATCTTTTGTGTCTGTTTATAGTTATCTTTGGAACGAACTCGTTCGACAGTGCCATCATAATTGCTTGGAGCATCATTAGCAATAATATATAGACATTTTTTCCCTATTTGCAATTATATACCTGTCACTATATATATATATATATATATATATATATAATATATATATATATAATATATATATATATATATATTATTATATAATATATATATATATATATATATATATATATATATATAATATATATATAATATATATATATATATATATATATATATATATATATATATAATATATATATATATATATATATATATATATATATATATATATATATATATATATATATAGTCTAGTCTATTTTATTTTATGAAAAACAAAAGGGTGCAACTTGTAGGCTCAGATCGATGTGTTTTTACATTATATTAACGTCTTCGAACATTGAACGATGTTCGAAAGTCATTGTGCGCATGGCTTAGAATTAATGTATCGGTGATTGAGTCAATGTCCTGAGTTCCTTAATTCAATGACTGCAGTTGATCGGTTGATGTACAGAAAACATTAATATCATGCTGAATGTTGATTGACTGATACACAGTGGTCATTAGTAGAATGTACTTTGTTCTGAAATCCAGGTGATGAAATGAATGCCTCTCGGGGATTGATATAATCACTTGAACATCAAGCAATCAATAATAATACATTGATTCAATGAACTCGAGCATCGGTTGAAAATTGATGTCCGAATAACTTATCACAATGGTTTTATTCGTTATATTTACGTACGTTTTTCGTTCTGTGTAAGCCATACAGAATTTTTTTTCAGTGAAAATTATTAGTGCATCGTATATTTATTATAAAAGGTTATAGCATTAGTTTTTATGAATAATCTTCCCAACGTACGGTTTATAAAAAAGAAATATTATTTTAAAAAAAAAAATTTATTTACTGTATATAAATATTCATCAATAGTTAACGAAGAATGTTGAAAAAATACTTGTTCATATTTAATAAATGAATAAATTTTTTCCAAACATATGTAATTAATTTGTTGTTAATAAATTCTTCAAATCAGTGTATTATCAAGCTGCGAGTAATATTATTATGTATGATTTAGCTATATTTTAGTGGAGAAACATTTTTAACTTAATGTAACCCAGTTTTCTCGCAATTTTATATTGTTTCTTCAGGGGGAAAAATGAATTATATGAATCTTACTGTGAATTCAATTGCGGTCAATAGTCTCAATCTCTACTAATACTATAAAGAGGAAAAGTTTGTAAGATTGATATAGTAGGAAATCTCCGAAACTACTCATCCGATTTCAATTATTTTACCAATGTTGAGAATGAACTTTAATTGTAGACATATGCTATATTTTATTATCTATTTATTTTATTTACTCCTGATGTTTTAGCAGCAAAAATTTACTGGTATCAGAGTCTGAATATACACAATAGGTGATGAACAACAATAATCCTTAGATACAATCCACCAAATCTAGCAAATTAAATATTAATTATAAATACACAAATAAATTATTGAAGTTTAAGATATTTTTGAGGTCATGGCACATTTTTTTGATATTTTATTTCTATTCCGACTAGTAAAAAATTATAGATATCGACACTCTGATGAATTGGAGAATTTTGACAAACACATCTTTTCGCAAATTTTATTTCTAATATTTTAGTTATGTTTTCCTTTAACTAAGCACAAAGTTATCAGTGTCCTCAATAAATGTTTCGTCATTTTGTAAATTAATTTTGTTTGTCTTAGTTTCTTTAATTCATTCATATTTAATATTGAATAGGTAATATAGCTGAGTTGTTGGTGTAAAGAAGTCCAAGCTGTGAATAAATTTAAATAGATTTGTTTGGTACTCTTTTGATGTTTTGTATCAAAAATTGTTTCAATAACACAATTTTATAACGATTAGTTCATTTATTAAGTTTCTTTTTCATTTAATTACTCTCTAACGTTGTTTATGTATTTCATTGCACCCACTTTTTAATACATAATACATTGCTAATGGAACTTCGTTCCAACGTGTCCCCCAAAAAAGACGAGCGTCTTTTATAGACCGTTTCATTCCATAGGTATGAATTTCATGCATGGGTAAAAGTAAAATCCGAATTCGTAAATGTATTTAATTAAAAAACTGAAACCAAAATGCAGTCCAGCTCGAATAATTAATTAAGCGTAATGGCAGAACTAATTACGCAATTCTTTTAAATTACTTGGCAGTTTTAATTTCCCATATAATGAAGGGTCGCTTTATTTGGGTTGAAAAAATTGAGCCATAATTATTTCTGCAATTACATAACCGGGCTTTAGTAGACTTGCATATACTATTTGCTCAGCTTCGGGGGTTTGTTGAGAGGAATACGTGAAGCGCGCTTAAAATCCATGCCACTACATAAATTTTCTACAGATCCATTCAGATCTTTCGTGCTAGGAACATTTTTCCACGAGTCAGTGCAAAACTCGCATTCATAATTCATTTAAAAACAGGAGATTAAAACTGCTGGGGAATACCACGGCTGATCGTTCAACCGAAGAACGGTTTCTTCTTTTTCTCTTTTCTTCACACTCCGCCGCACTCAAAACATCTACTTTGTCAGACAAATATCATTTTTAGAAATTGCGAATCTTGCGTTTCCTTACAGTACCTTTTACACGCGAAGCAGGCTGTGAGAGATGAAATGAGATGGTCGTTTCGAAGTTTACACGTTTTTTTTTCTCAGAGACAAATATTCACATAACTTATTTTACCGATAAATCTGCGAGTAATCTTATTTTCTGTTCATATTCCTAATAAATCTTCCCTAGTGCTGACTTCCGAAATTGCATGTTGTACGCAGGTTCCACGTGAACGAAACGTTTCCTTCATTCGTGTTTTCAATTTGTTAGTCGTATTCCACCCGAAATAGACTATTGCACTGTATCCAAACTCTGGAGCGGGTTTTAAATCCATTTCAGACCTCATGGACCACGATTCTCGAGATTTTTCTGATATCGGAGATATATATATATATATATATATATATATGTATATATTTATATATATATATATATATATATATATATATATATATATATATATATATATGTATATATTTATATATATATATATATATATATAATATATATATATATATAATATAATATATATATATATGTATATATTATATATATATATATATATATATAATATATATATAATAATATATATATATATATATAGTATATATATATATATTGATATTTAAAAATAAAAATACTTGGCCTTTAAGTTTTCACAAATATATTGAATAAAAATTAACAATTACATTAGTCAACTAGTTTTCGGGTTATGGGCCCATTATCAAGACTGAACAGAAAAATACTTAACAAGCTCATTTATTAATATTGATTGTAGTAGAGGGGAAATTTGGTATTCAACTTGTTCATTACGATGGGGTAATTCCTCTCTTAATGGCCACTACTAATTTCTAAAATTTCCAACAGGTCAAGACGTTTGCCCTTTTTACCTGGGTGGAGGCATATCGTTTTCTCGAAAGTCGATGAAATGGTTAAACTTTATACAATGCTCTGAGAAAACCAGTGGTGTGTTTTGTTAAACAAAATTGACTTTTTATGTTCTTCTACGCGAGTGTTGATTTTTCTGCCTGTTTGTCCGATATAAAAGGATGGGCATTCATTACAAAAGATTTTGTAAACACCACTGTTTTCTCCAATATTGTTTCCTATCCTTGTTATTGACTAAGAGTGACTTTAAATTACGTTGTATTTGTACATATGCTTTTAATACCGTTTTGTGATAATCTGTTGATGATTTTATTACTAATTCCTGGAATATAGTTTATTAAATGATATTTTGTTCGCTTTTATGGACTGGTGAGGGATAAATTGAATTTAGAATTATTCTTATGTCGTTTTTCTTTATCATTTGATCAATCCAAGATGTCTTTATAGCCGTTATTTATTGCTAATAATTTTAAAATATTAACTTCTTTAGTGAAATTTTCTTCAGAAAGAGGAGGGAATGGCAAAAAAGTCGATGTATGAATGAGTGAAATGCACTTAATTTAATTATAATTGGTTGACTGCTATCATTGTGTATTAGCGTATCTGTAAAAGTAGGTTTTCTGTAGATATTAAATGTAAGAGCATGTTCTTTTCTAGTTATTTGGATATCTAAAAAGTTAAGGGAATGTTGTTCATTTTCTATTTCTTTTGTGAATTGAATTGAAGGGTGAAAAAGAGTTAATGGTATTTGAGAAAATTATCTAACTGTCTATCCGTCCCACACCATATACAAAAAATGTCATCAACATAACGCCGCCATAAAATAAAACATTACTAATCAGGCTGTTTGTAGATTCAAAGATTTTATTCTCTAAGTCAGACATGTAAGATTTCACTGAGAAGAGTGATAACGGTGAACCCATTGGCAAACCATCTGACTGTTGATAAACTATGCCATTAAATTCAAAATAACTTTGTTTTAGACATAGAGTCGATGCCGAAATCATTTCCTGAACTATTTCGGGTGATATATTACTATTTGAATTCAAATCCCTTCTAATGATATTTTTCAATTCATTGTTCGGAATAGAAGGAAATAAATTTATTACGTCAAAAGAGATTAATTTTGCATTGAGTGGAATCTTGAGATTTTTCAACTGATTAATGAGCTGTAAAGAGTTTTTTATACTGTAAGTAGGGTTGAATTGTATTAATGAAGGTAGTTTTTTATTTAGATATTGACATATTTTATAGGCGGGTGCATTTATGTAAGATAATTTAAAGTCACTCTTAGTCAATAACAAGGATAGGAAAAATATTGGAGAAAACAGTGGTGTTTACAAAATCTTTTGTAATGAATGCCCATCCTTTTATATCGGACAAACAGGCAGAAAAATCAACACTCGCGTAGAAGAACATAAAAAGTCAATTTTGTTTAACAAAAACACCACTGGTTTCTCAGAGCATTGTATAAAGTTTAACCATTTCATCGACTTCGAGAAAACGATATGCCTCCACCCAGGTAAAAAGGGCAAACGTCTTGACCTGTTGGAAATTTTAGAAATTAGTAGTGCCATTTAAGAGGAATTACCCATCGTAAATGAACAAGGTTGAATACCAAATTCCCCCTCTACTACAATCAATATTATAAATGAGCTTTGTTAAGTATTTTTCTGTTCAGTCTTGATAATGGGCCCATAACCCGAAACTAGTTGACTAATGTAATTGTTAATTTTTATTCAATATATTTGTGAAACTTAAAGCCAAGTGTTTTTATTTTAAATATCAGTATTTAATCATGTTTCACCAAGTGATAAGCGAAACTTCAATATTATATATATATATATATATATATATATTATATATATATATATATATATATATATATATATATATATATATTATATATATATATATATATATATATATATATATATATATATATATATATATATATATATATATATATATATATATATATTATATATATATATATATATATATATATATATATATATATATATATATATATATATATATATATAATATATATATATCTATATATATAATATATATATATATGAAATGGTAAAAATCCCTATGTGAGTTCATAATTTAATAAGTTAGAAAAGAAAACACAACTCTCACAACTCCATCTATATCTATATATATATATATATATAATATATATATATATATATATATATATATATATTATATATATTATATATATATATATATATATATATATATATATATATATATATATATATATATATATATATATATATATATAACAGCTCGCTTACGAGAAATGTACAATGCAAAAGGAAAGAAGGACACCACTCTGCAGCATCATTTATGGACGTCAAAAAAAAGCTTTTGATAGCATTTGGCACTCTAAACTTGTATACAAGCTCCATAAATTTGGCTGCCCAACATATTTGCTGAAACTAATCGGAGATTTTGTCATAAATAGGTCCATTCAAGTGAAAATTAAAATTACACTTTCCAACGAATTCACTCCAAAACAAGGACTTCCCCAAGGCTCTCCTTTATCACCATTATTGTTCAATATTTACTGCTCAGCCATACATAAGCCAAAAAACAACTGCAAAAGCAAAGCACAAATGAATTCGTATATAATACAGTTTGCTGATGACACCACCTTAATCGCACATGGCTAATCCATGACAAAGGCAATGGAAAAACTAGAGAGGATCAAAGAACAAATGACTCAATGGATCAACAAGTGGAGAATAAAAGCAAATCCCAAAAAATCGAAACAGGTAGTATTTTATCACAGGATAAACCTGAACTCGTCATCCATTTCCCTGGATAATAACATTTTAAAACCAGTGTCAAACTGTAGATACCTCGGCATGAAAATAGATAGTAAGCTTAACTTCAAGATGCACGTCAACTATTCAAAACAGAATACCACCACTAAAACCAAGGCATAGAAACAAACACAGCAGCCAACATCTACAAAATGATCTGCAAACTCCTTATTGAATATGGACACCAAATTCTGGGCCAATGCAACAAAACCACACTAAGAAGAGTCATGGAGGTGGCTGAGCGGAGTAGCTTACGGAAAATTACTAAAATGAGAAATCCCAACAACCCACTTTACAACCCCTCCAACCAATACTTATATGAAAGAACCCACATAGAGCCAATATCTGACAGAATACATACACTGAACAAAAAGTTTATCCAGCAACAACACAACATAAATATTATAGATCCACTAATACATTCGAGTACCCAAAAGAAAAACATAGTTCAAATTTTCCATGAAATTACTATTTTCCCAGATAGAAATATTATTCAAATGAATGAATCTTTCCTTATAGGGACATTTGTTTATAATTTTAGAGCCCGCAAGCGTCATCTGTGGCATTAAAACTTGAATATGTCAAAAACTGTCAGACTTGGGTTTAGGAAATGATACGCAAAGTCTAGTTGAAATATTGCGCAGAATCAAAATCTGGATGTTCCGTTTGAAATAAGCAAGTTGACACCAGATTTCGGTATAACCAGTGTCATTAAATTAAAACTACTTCCGATCTGCCCCCTTCGACCTTGGAATATTGCACAATTTTCAAAATTCTTTCTTGGATAGTTTTCTGTATTCATATCGATTTGATTCCCGGTGGGACATACTGTATATATTATATATATATATATATATATATATATATATATATATATATATATATATATATATACATATATATTATATATATATATATATATATATATATATAATATATATATATATATTATATATATATATATATATATATGTTCAGAAAGACAAGTATTTGACAAGTATTTGAAAAACTTGGTTCACGGAATGAACCGCGTGAAAGATTTGAAAAATCTCGACGTTTCGGCTCCTTTTGCGAAGCCATCTTCAGGAGAATTAGAAGAGGAATAATACAGAATCGTGACCTCAATCTGCCTACTCCACGATTCGAATTAGGACAGTTGACAGGAAGCAGTACGGTTAGTGGAGTAGGCAGGTTGAGACCACGCAATCGTATTGTTTCCGATTCCTCCTAATTCGAATCGTGGAGTAGGCAGATTGAGGTCACGATTCTGAATTATTCCCCTTCTAATTCTCCTGAAGATGGCTTCGCAAAAGGAGCCGAAACGTCGAGATTTTTCAAATCTTTCACGCGGTTCATTCCGTGAACCAAGTTTTTCATATATATATATATATATATATATATATATATATATATATATATATATATATATATATATATATATATATATATATATATATATATATATATATATATATATATATATATATGTATATGTATATATATATTGAAGAAATATCGAATCATTGCTAGCGTTTAATAAAAAAGAAGCATATTTGAGCGAAAACCTATTTTAGTTCGAAGTCTTTGAATAAAAAAATGTTATGTAGGACAAAGAACAAAATTTTTTTTATGTTTATTGAAATAAAATAATTTAACAAGCATTATGGCATCGGGAATAATCAGTTCTACGGTACAAATAGTATGAAACGTCTGTACCAAAGTTAAGAAAACAAAAGGAATAGAGCTTCTCAGAAGTCTGGAAATTTTCACAGCTGTCTCAAATCTTCAACTCATTTCCATTAACAATCAGAATTTGATTTAATCCAGTTTCAAATCCTGCCTATGGAATTCATTAAATGTTGTCCTAATTATACCATTGCCAACAGCTGCACGAAATATTCGTTGAGTTATTATTATATTTTATTTAAATGAAAATGTTTCATTTTGAAACAATGGTTGATAAAAACAATTTACACATTTATCAAAAAAAAAAAGCATGACGCACGTTCCGGTGAAACTTCACCTTCTTCAGATGCTTAGTGCAAACTAACTATATTTCTTCCTTATATCGAATACAAGAAATAAAAAGATGACAAATTGTGTAGAAAGGGTAAATAGAAGGATAGTTACAAATAATTAGTGGAAATTAGAGGAAAAACCTATTCAAAACTGCTAGTCAGGAAGTTCAGTAATTTTGAAAAGATTCAGGAGGGGGACTGTAGTATGATCAATTTGGATATTCAATAGGACACCTGAATATTTGTATTTATTTATCTGTAATAATTCTAGAAAATTAAGTTTAATTCCCTTACTTTCAGCATTTAATATTTCAAAGTTAAAATTAAATGTGTGATTTTCTAGGATTAAATGGTTTGCATAATGCGAATCCGACCTTTGATTAACAAAGCTACGTTTGTGTTATGAAATTCTGGTTTGAAAACTCCTGAAAGTTCTACCAATCTAAAGAAATGCTGGAAATCTTCGACGGAAAAATGTTCAAATTCTCTTTTTTTCTGAAATACTAAAGCCATTCGACAGTATACGCAATTTCCAACGAATATTTTCAGTCGTATTTTCCCGTCAGATACGAAAAATAATTTTTTTTATTATTATTATATTTAGTTATCGTAAATTCACTTACATCAAAATTTATTTTTCCTGACTGTTTCTGCTTCATAGTGTTGAATACATAATGAGCGTAATTCGTAGCATCTGTAACAAAAAATAATATCAGAAAAACTACAAGTTAGTTCATCACTTGCTGACACAAACCTGCCCCAAAATTATTTATATTCATATTGAGAATATATTGCGTATTATATATAGCCTACCTCAATCAATCTAGAAAAGAAAAACGATTTTATAACTGTCATTTTCAATTCAATTCTACATGAAATATTACTCTAATGATGCTAATAACTTCATAGTCCATACAATATTAACTAGATATGACATTTTATTATATCAGGAAAGTGCGACTGGTGAGTAAGAAAGGAATTTGTGCAGAAGAACAGCAAGTCTCATTATTTATGTATATAAATCGATTTCCCCCGTAGTCACCTCAATGAATATTTAACTGAAGTCAAGTATCGCTTATTCCAGACTGACTGAGTTATAAATAGAACATTTTACTAGCTCTTTTATCAAAAATTATGAATTGTGTATACCCGTTTTTTTTTGAGAAAAACATGATTTTATTTTATAAACAATGGTTTATAAAATAAAAACAATTTGCACATTCATAAAATGAAATACGCACGACGACGTTTCGGTGAAACTTCTTCGTCTTCAGGTGCCAAATGCAAACTGAATATATTTCTCCGTTATATGGAATACAAGAAATAAATTGATGATAAATTGTGTAGAAAGGGTAAGTAGAAGGATAGTTTCAAATAATTAGTAAAATCGGAAAAACCTATTCTAAACTGCTAGCCAGGTAGTTCGGTAATTTTGAAAAGATTCAGAAGGGGGCTTGCAGTATGATCAATTTGGATATTCAATAGGAGACCCGAATGTTCGTATTTATTCATCTGTATAATGATTCTAGAAAATTAAGTTTAATTCCCTTAGTTTCAGCATTTAAGTAATATTTTAAAGTCAAAATTGAATGTATGATTTTCTTGGATTAAATGGTTTGCATAATGTAAATCTGCCTTTCATTTAACGAAGCTAAGTTGGTGTTCTGAAATTCTGGTCTGGAAGCTTCTGAAAGTTTTACCAAAGTAAAACTTATCACAATCACCACAATTAATTTTATAAACTCTTGAATCATTGTTTTTCTGGAGTTTTGATCCATTATTTTCTATATGGTTTCCTTAGTTATGTTTTATTAACTGGTATCGACATATTGAAGTATTTCTTCCATTATAAAATTGAAATAAATAAATTATTATTCGAGAATAACATTCAATCAAACATTTATTCAGTTATTTATTCATTTATGTACATCACAGACACAAGTATCGACGATCTGTATTGTGAGAATAAAGAGTTTATATACTTAAATTATTAAATGATGGATTTAATCTTCCTTTCAAAGCTTACAAGAGAGAGAGAGAGAAAGAGAGAGCAAACATTAATATTGTGTTCACAGAACGAGACATCCTTTATACCCGAATTAGTTCTGAAGAAACCTACCCCAAGCAACTGAACGCTCCTTGTCATTCTCAGTGGAACATGAAAATCAACATTGCCAATATAGATGAATCATTTAATAGGTTATTCAAGATCTTATATACGAACGTCAAATTAGAACAAACTCGGCATGACTCTTGCTTTAGAATATCATATTTTGACCTGATAACATCCCTTTCAACTGCTGGGTATATTCTGGTCAGTTTATAATCTAGGAGTATTAGAACTTGTATATAGATACGTTCCACTATTACGATTATGGCATCTAATTGTGGGTTCCAAACACAACTAACAAAGCTATAAGTAAAAATCTAGGGTTTGATTACAAACAAATCTGTATTTTCAATTCCAAAGAAATTCTCTTTTCGGTCATATTAACCAATTTATAGAAAAAACACAAAAAATATAATTGATTTAAAATTTAATATATTTATAACTTCATATAGGGTACTTAGACCATTCTCTCAAGAATATCAGAGTACTCAAAAATTAAAGGGAGTGTTATGAAAAAACAATTTTGTTATACAGAAATAAAAAGGCTTAGAAAATAATGAATAAGGAAATTCTCATAAAATATTGAATGAAGAGATCGATTCCATTCATTCGCTCTTCTGGATCTTGTTCACCAATTTATTCTACCTGTGTAACAGTGTCTGTAGGGATTTCTGAGAAGTATTGCTCTCTCTTCTATCTAGACAAATAGAATTTGTTTGAATATATTTATATCATTTCAAAATTCATTCCGTAGTTTAAATTGTACTAAGTTTGAACTACTTGGAGAAAGCGTCGTGTTTTAATTACCAATTGATGGGGCTGATACTTGGTGAAAACTAATATTCACTAATGTTCAAAAATATTTTAATTATAATGTATGGCGCACGTTTCGATATTTTACTTCTTTGTCAGATGATGACTGAAAAAGGGCTGAGTTCTACAGTTACAGATCTTTATTTACGATCTCAATTATGGATTTTGATTAGAATAGTTGGGGAATTCAAACCAAACTACTACCAGGCACTGCATTATTGAACAAGTTCAATGAACTTGTGAGTTCTACTTGAACCTTGAGAAGAAGACCTGAGTATTTGAATTTGTTGATTCGTTAAGGTTCTAGAAGAACCATTTACTGACCAAGAACAGGAAAGTGCATCTATAAGAAAGAGTTTCGAGAGAAGAAGGACGCCGAAAGATAAACACTCTGGCAGAATCTTTCAGGGATATCTCTCGAAAAATTTTGCGGAACTTTAAAACTGCAAGATCCAAAGAATATCCGGTTCTCAGTAAGAACAAATCACACCTCCTCACTGGCTTCCTCGCAGGACACTGTCGCCTCAGGAAGCATCTGATGAGAACAGGTTCATCAGAAACTGACGAGTGTAGATTCTGCGGGGAACAGGAGCTAACTCCTGTTCATCTGGTTACATAATGCCTCGCCATTGTAAGCCAACGAAGTGAACGCTTTGGATAAAAAACTTGTAGGAGTGAGGGCGTAACCTCCTTGAATTCTTCCCAGATATTGGAGTTTATAAGTACTACTATAGAACTAGAAAAGAGACTGTAGATGGCACAGTAGTGAAACCAGCTCTGATGGGGGGCACAATAGACCTCAGGATCGCGGTGCAGTGCAACTCCATATTAAATAAATGAATTTAATAACAAATAAGGTTCTACATATTCAATATTTCAAAGTATGAGCTAAATTATTGGTTCTCATTAATCAAATGATTTGCATTATGTGAGCCTAACATTTTATTATTAAATCTATATTTATTTTAACAACTACCGCAATTAAATTTATATACTCCGGACAGGTTTATTCGAAAAGCTTCAGTGTATCACATTTCCTATCATCCCTGGTTTATAATTATTATTTATATCAATTTACTATCAATACCTTTCTCTTTGTTGAACTCAACGTGAGTCAGAGGCATATCAACAAGTCGGTGAACCATGATATTGAAAGCTGCCATTCTATGCTGAAAAGGATGAATGGAATTATCATGTACGACGACGCTATTAGTGTGTGATGTTTCGTAATTAATTGAGAAAGTATGTTTGTTGTTGAATTTATTGACTATTCAAGCTAGAAAATTGATACAGTTATCTTCTTCCATTTTCGAAGTGAATGTTGTGTTTCATATGTATGCAATTAATAAATATTTTGTAAGAGTTGATCTGTGTGAGGATCCCAGTAAAACAGCGAATTATACAGGGTGAAAATTTGAAAACAAGCAGCACTCAATATTTCTTTAGCTTATGACACTATGAAAATTTGTCGAAACACGTCATTTTACATATCAAGGGGGGCAACTTTTGAGGTATTTGTTGTTATATTGTATTCAACCCCTGCGCCCTCAGGGCTACCTCTACCCCTGAAATTTCAATTAGCATCCCTTATTTTTCTAGAATATTTGCATTGTAATTTATTATGATAAATGAAAGTAGTGACATACTGACCTAATTAATTCTTTGTTATAGTTCTTCAATTGAGTCTGGGTGGGGTTTGAATAAAACGGATTTGAAGTGACCCCATAGAAATAAATCGAGAGGTATCAGATCTGGTGACCTAGGTGGCCATTCAGCAGGTCCCCATTGAGTACCCTTGGCTCAGATCCAGTTTCTTCAAATTTATCTAGTAATTCTTGATTACAATCCAAAAACTCGTGAGGTTAAGATCTACCATTTTGAAGAAAAAATTAAAAATAGATGTAACTCATCTAGAATTACATATAAATTTAAAAAATAACCAAATAAATGGAAGTTTATATTTTAAAGTTTAGGGGTTGATGCTCTGGGGCTGAAGGGGTTGAATATAATACAACAACTTATACCTCAAAAGTTGTCCTCTCGATATATAAATTCGCCAAATTTTCATAGAGTTAAAGAAATATTCAAAGCTGCTCGTTTTCGAATTGTTGAAAGCATGATAATTTGATATATCGTCATGCATAAATAGATATTGAAGCAAATATAATTTTGCAATTTAGTGATACATAAATTTAAATGATTTTAATATGATTTCGGATTGAATCTGAAGATCGTTAAAATAAACTGTGTGAAATATCAATTTCCCGAGATATATTAGCTCAGGCTATCAATGTTCAAATCCTGGTGAATCTCCAATTAACTTGTGGAACGGGGCTTCAAAGCTTGTGATTTGACTAATTGAGCCGTATATTTTGTAATCATTTCGTTTCGGTTTCAGAGAGCATAGATTATTTGCAAAATAAATAGCACAAATTGGGTGATCGACATTATCAAAAATAATCTGTAATAACTTTCGTGTGAAGTTAATCGGGTGGCTTTCAAAATAGATGGCGGTCAATCCCCTACTGCCATTAGTTTTCAGTCGTATTTTCACAGAAAATAATAGACTATTGCATCGTATAGAAAAAACTAGGACATTTATTCGAAACAGATCAAACAAATCTCTTGGTGGAGCTGGTTATGTGAGTTCACGAAGCATCGGAATATTTCCATCTACCTTAGATGGTACACGTTAGAAATGTTAAGATGTTTAACACAATCGATAAAAATTGATGGGCTGACTGTTTCGCCCTTTTTCGGACTCATCAGTATCATCCATCCTTCGACAGTGATAACCAACCCAACATTTCAAACGTTCTTATATTTTCCTTCTAGCAACACAATGGCATACAAATATGACACAGCGCCACCAGTCGGAAACAAATGAACCACATCTTTCAGACAGATGAAACAGTTCGGCAACGAGAACTCGTATGTCCTGACTGTGATGAACATCTTAACATTTCTAACATGTACCGTCTAAGGTAGATGGAAATATTTCGATGCTTCGTGAACTCGTATAACCAGCTCCGCTAGGAGGTTTGTTTGATTAGTTTTGAATAAAAGTCCTAGTTTTAATTATATATATATATATATATATATATATATATATATATATATATATATATATATATATATATATATATATATATATGTAATAATAATTTCATTAATCCATGAATTAATAATTAAGACATGGGTTCACATGCATAGGACAGGTCACAAAAATTTCATTTATCACAGAAACAGTCGCTTAGAGTATAATAACACTTTCTTAACAACAAGGCCTTAACTACTTTCTTAAATCTTCTAAAATCAAGAGATTCAATACATTCGAGGCAAATGGTTGAAAAATCTAATGCTCTGATACATGCGAGACATTTCATACTTATGCGTTTTATGCTGGGGACGAGGTAAGTACATAAAGTGTTTCCTTATTACTGGTATCAAAGCCATGAAAGCTAAAAAGTTTAGTGATATTGCACTCATTTTCCTTCACATAAACTAAATATTCAAATTGAAAATAGATGTGAATGTTAAAATGACATCTTGGAGACAAGTGGGTCTGCAGGACGATCTCGAAGAAATATTGAAAATCATGCGAATTATTCTTTTCTGAATTATGAAAACTCTGCTAACATCTGGGGAGTTTCACCTTAGTAAAACATTATATGTTAAGTGACTGTAGAATCTTTGTAGATCCTCGAAATCCCGCTCAGTAACGGCTATGGAGGTGTCATCAGCAAACAAGGTTATTTTTTGTTTACTTGATAGAAAAATAGGAGGCACACGAATTGCGGTCAAAATTTGAAGCAGGTAAAAGGGTACTTAGGTGGTTGTTTTCGACGACTGAATTGCGGTCAAGCCCTACGTCCCGGGGGGTCTTGGATGGTTAATCTTTTTATCTTAAATCTCTATACATATCATGTATTAGGCGGTTAACCTGAAATATGGTAATAATTGGCCTAACGATGTTGTTGACAAAAATTCAAAATTTAGCAGAACCTGCCGCTCTCCGCACCCCAACATTAATCTTTTTATAGAAACGTTAAAAAGCATTCAAACATATACCTACTTACATTAAAATAAATTCTGTTATTGATAATAAAACGAGATTTGTGCGAAAAAATGTATTAGATAAACAAGAGTTTATTAACAACAAAATATGTCAGTACAATAAAAAAGATATTAGTAGGTATAATTTTGTAAAATGTGTTAGTTATGAGTTTAGTGAAGTAGTTTTATGAGGTATATGCATGTAGATGTACGTCTGTAGTATTGCATAATTTCTACATGTTTTGTATATTATATATATCTTTATAAAAATTAGAATTTACATTTTTACTTTCAATTTATCCTCTTGCCCCTAAATAAGTTTCTAACCGCAGTTCGGTTGAAGATTAGGACTCCTCAGGTAGGCACAAAGATTTTGACCGCAATTCAGTCACTCTCGCAAAATCGACCGCAATTCGTGTGCACCGGAAAAATAATATCCTTTGAGTGATCATCCAGCTACTTCTTGAAATTTGTGGGTATATCGTTAATGAACTATAAGAATAGAAGGAAACATATATAAATATATATATATATATATATATATATATATATATATATATATATATATTATATATATATATATATATATATATATATATATATATATATATATATATATATATATATATATATATATATATATATATATATATATATATATATATATATATATATATATATATATGTATATTAACTTTTATTTTCTTAGCAATAACAGGACCCAAACATAATCCAAAAAATAATTTTTTGTTAAATATGAAATATATGCTATCAAATAGCTTGGTAGCAACATGGAAGAAATCCAGAAATCATATCAGTAAATACGATTGTAATAATTTTGAATTAAATATCTTTACACGGAATTATATTAAACAGAAAATGAAAAGTTTTTATTGAGCCTCGAAATAAGTAGCAGCTTCTGATCAAATATTTTCAAAAGGAGCACATTTGTCTGAATTCAACATAGGTCTGATTTTTCCTTTGGCAATCGAGAAAACCCCCAGAGAATGAAATGACAATAAAACGTAACAAGCGACATTTTAACGCTTACTTGCATTTCGAATTTCCATCCATTCAGTTAAATTCAAATGAAACAGTGTCAGAACTCCTGTTTTTCATTTTATAGTCCGCTTTGTCAGTGGTTCCGCTGATTACTCAAACCATCTAAATATTTGATCGAACAAAGATTTACATTTTGGTATTCGCTTTTCCTTCAACAAGGGTTCATTCAATAGGGTTTGTGTTGAAAACTCGTTATAGTTCTAGTTTATTTTGGAGATTTATAATAATAATTGGTGCATGAGAGAGAAACATTTAACAATATATATATATATATATATATATATATATATATATATATATATATATATATATATATATATATATATATATATATATATATATATATATATATATATATATTGTTAAATGTTTCTCTCTCATGCACCAATTATTATTATAAATCTCCAAAATAAACTAGAAACGAAAAGTCGACATGTTTCGACTTATGAACTCATTATCAAGACAGTCTTGATTATCAGTTCATAACTCGAAACATGTCGACTTTTCGTTACTGCTAAATAGAGTATCTAAATATCTTTTATATTGTGAAACATAAGCCAATTTTTTTTTATTTTAAAGTTTATACTTTATTCTCTATATATATATATATATATATATATATATTTATATATATATATATTTATATATATATATATATATATATATATATATATATATATATATATATATATATATATAGTTACTAACGAAGCTTTGCCCCTTGATAAGCATGTTGACCTTGTGATAATGTCATTATGGTCGAATATTCTCATATAAGGATATTCAGGAAAATTGATGAACTCGGCAACAGCGCTGGACGCCATAACATGCTGAGTATGAAAGAACGAATTAAACTTGGACGCAATATTGTTCAGAATGTGAAAGCACTATATTCACTGGACGCCATAATGATAGCAAGATGAAAGGACGTCATATGGTACATGTATATTCTTTTCTTATTCTTGGAGATCTGAAACGAGGGATCTACTCAATTTTTGGGGGACGCAATAAGGTTGTTTTATGAAAGGACGCAACAAGGTATGCCAGATGTATATATATATATATATATATATATATATATATATAATGTTTCATTTGGAATGACTTCGCAAAAATTGTATCTCTTTTTTCATTTCTCTGCCTTGTGTTTAAATGTTCATCATTCATAGAAGTCCTACATTTCCACTGATTTTCTATTTTCAAAACTTTTAATATTCAACGAAGACCGTTAAAAATGCAATTATTTTCATGTCCTTTCAGTTTAAACTTTATCGTTGGGTGCTTTGTTTTGTGAATGTCAAGTTGTGATTATTTTCACATTCGAGTAAGGTTTTATTGATGTTTATTTCAAGATATATACTTCACATAATTCGGAAGCTAAGGTATAAAAGAGATGAAATATGATCAGCATAATGTATTTTTCGACACGTTATAGATTCAGTAGCAGGCACATAATTTCTAGTGATATACAGCTGGACGCTCAGAAAATAAATTCAACCGGAAGTCAGTGCTGATCTTATCGAAGTGGTTTTTCAGATTTCAGGGGGAGGCCTTAAAATGTTATAGCTCCTACGAGGATAGCGTTACAGATGACAAAAAGTTAATTCTATATTGTAATTTTGTGACATTGAAACTCTTTTTTAGCATTTAATTAGTCGATTCGGTTATCATTGTGTTTTTCACAAATGGTGATAACTTTTTTATACAAAATTTACATGTTATCAGTAAGTCATCATGTTGTTCAGGATGTTCATATCACCTGGATTGTTCAGAAATACAAAAAATGTCACTATTTCTTCAATAAAAATATTGTTATCAAAATCAATTCTGATTTTATGGCTTACGTTGTATCCTATGGGTTACTGTTGTTCGTGGGTTCCACAACCACTGTACTCTTGGGTAATTCCTGAAATTTATTGTGGTTTCACCCTGATAATAAATTAATAGCGGAGATGTCCATAGATGACAAAGGCTATATTGTACGGATGTGTGATAGGATACAAGTCTCACCTCTATAAAAAAATACGAGTAGACATTGCTATCACAAGTACAATGGTGCTAAATCTGGTGATCTTGAGGGATATTCAGTGAAAGCCTCATACCAATCCAGTGTACAGAAAACAACTCACGTACAGGGGCTATATTGTGTGCTGAAATAACACATGAAATATTACAAACTAATCGGAAAGATGTTGATTTTAATACCGTTTGATAGTGAGTTTTTTGAATGTTTGTAAATAGATTTGAAATACATTCAAAATATAGATCCCCGTGCTTTCAAGGCCCTTGAAGAGGATGCATCTATTCATTGAATTGATCTGAATCTATGCATAACGATCCAAGATGCTCCATTCGAGTGTAAAATTGACATGTTTTGGGGTTTCCAGCAAACCCCTTAACATTACAAATATTCTAAGTGGATTGTTTTAAATGCACTACCCGGTATGAAAGGTTAACATTGTGTTGAGTTACTTGGAGTGACTCAAAGATTTTTAATTATAAAAAGATACCTGTACCTATACTTCAAAATAATAAACCCTATGTTACTTATTGAACAATGTTTATTCATATTTATGAAGGATCAGCTGAGAAGTTCTCGCATTGTCTGTAAGTGGGTGAAGTGTTAAGTGATATACACGCAGTTAACACAGGGCAACTGTTTTGTGGAAAACAAAGCGGATTTTGTGGTTTTTTCCGTCTGAAAAGGAAGTGAAATTCGGTTTCACTCCTGGGTAAGTATAATTGTTTTCACCAACTGCTGAATGATTGTATTTTTTTTGGGAATTAGTACTCATTTCCGTGAAAGTTTCAGTTTTGTTTTTTTCTCACCTCTTTTCCAATGCACTGAATAAAATAAGAACATATAATATATATACCTATATATATATATATATATATATATATATATATATATATATATATATATATATATATATATATATATATATATATATATATATATATATATATATATATATATATATATATATATATATATATATATATATATATATATATATATATATATATATATATATATATATATATATATATATATATATATATATATACCGGGCTTTCATTTTAAAACTTGCCATCCACGTTATCTGCTTGAAGAGACAGAGTAAAAATCTCCGAATAACATCAACAAATTTATTGAGGGCGAACGTTTTTTACGTAAAACTGGACTCCGCCCCTTCAACCCCCTAACCCCCAGAGCTACCACCCCAAAACTTTTAAATGAAGCAAAGGGGTCGAGTGACATCATTTTAAAGGGCTGATGTTTAATCTCTACATTTTGCCGACCTACTTTTTGAATTTGACCTCACTGATGCAACATCACCCATTTCAATGATTACAAATGCATTTTTATCACTAAACACACCTGCTTGATTACCTACGTTTTTATGACATTCCAAAACTAATTTGACTGTAACTTTTTAGGACGAGTACTAGTTACCGTTTACC
>JARQZK010003642.1:102500-107500 GCA_030704885.1 Cynegetis impunctata
AATATAAAAATTAAACATTTATAGGTTGCTCACCTCCCAGAGGAAAGAACTGGGCGAAGATATGCTTAAACGAATCTTCATCGACCACGCCACTTGGACATTCCTGAAACAATAATTTTCGCATTTTAGTATGATCTTCAACGAATGATGTAAGTGTTATTGTTCGAATAAAACTTTTATAAATCTGAAATATCTCAGTGAACGTTGTCTTGAATGCAATGAATAAAGTATTCCAGTTTTACGGTTATTTCATTCACCATTATAAAAATGATAGTGCTACTCAACTGGGGCATATGGAAATAGTAACAAACCATGGAACCACTTCTAGAATAGTAGTTGCACGATTTGCAATTCGTTCATATAATAATTCATACATCTTACTGAATTTTGACGTGCTTATTTGTAATGTTTTACGTGCCATATGGAAATACCACAGAAAATAATAAAATTCGTTGACATAGCTTTCATATTACGTCAATTAGTTTCTGAAATTTTAGGTAAAATATTTCAATTCTGTTCTCGAAATAGGTTTTCGTTTTTGTGTTGGTCAACGCTTGGAGTATGCTAATTAAACTTCTGAAGCATTGTGATGTGCAAGTTGACAAACTTAGTAATTCTGATAAAATTTAATTGATTTCTGCAGTGCCTCCAGTCAAAAATTATATCTAAGCATCTAGGCCTATGTACTTCTGGTTTCACTGTTTCATGTGAAGAGATTTAATATCCTAATAAGGTTCAGCAGTCTCCTAATTAACTCCTTTCTATGGTGACATTTTCTCGAACATATTTTTATTAGACAATTACATCTCCAGAAAGTCATTGCAATATATTACACAGCAATATATACACAGCCGGCATATCGTCTATTCCCCATATATTTTTTTATATTGGTTTGGATTTTTTAAATCAAGTTGCAGTGACCTGTTAATAGTCCCATCAACTGTCTCATCTGAATCATTTTAAGGTTAAGGATGCCATTGGACAGCTCCTCTGATAGGTCTTATACCACGAGTAGGTAGTTTTGCTTGTTCATTACCTGTATTTCCCTTGTATCCTGGAACGTAAGTGTGGCCACATTGTGGTTAGCCAAGACCAAGAGTTTCTGAAGACAACCTCTTTCGATGTTTTACTGCTGCCATATAACTATGGCCAATATTTCTGTCTACAGAAGCATGTAACATGTAGAAACTGAATAAAATACGCTTTGGTGTCTGCGACTGACGATGATGGCGCACCGCCATCATCGTCCATTTTTGTGTAAGTGCTGACATATAGCTACAATTTTTGAATTTCTTTTCAAATTTCTATAGGTATATTCTTCATTATTTAGTTGAAATAAACTATTATAAAGAACCACATTTTTGTATAGACATTATTATTCGGTTTGACGTTCTGCGAACCAATTGAAATATCGACAGTAGGTAAAGTCATTGGAGTATCCGATGCCACAAACTCAATTGTCCTTGATATATTCAAATCGAAGTACGTTTGAAGGTCAACCAATGAATGAAATATTAATGTTACTCCTGTGGGATAAACTGGAAGCAATATATCTGATTACTCTCGATGCGCATAATTTTGATGCTGTATTATACAAATTTCAGTATTCATTCACTAGGTAATTCTGTTGAAAATCTCTCGTCGCAAATATTTACATGCAAGTTTGAAAATGATCTTTACTGTGACTTATTGCTAATAAGTGATATTTCGAATGCCCAATTTTGTCATTTTTACTGAATGTCGAGCTGGAATGTAATGAAAGCACTCAGAAAGTTAAAATTTTGGCCACTGAGTTGATTCATTCTTTTCCTCATTTCTAGTTATACAGTTGAAATGTAGATAACACATTCTGTATGTAAATTATATATTCCTTTACTCGAAGTTACCTTAAATTAGGTAAATTTCTCATTAATGGTTTATATGTCAAGTATGTAATGAAGATTACCGGATTGTGTATAAACACATCAAGTTAATTTGAATATTAGTTGTTTTCAAATAATATCTTCATGTTTCTTTTTCTGTAGAGGAAAATAACTCCCAGAAAAATTATTCCCTGTCTAATTTCTTCGGCTTCTCACCAAAAATAACGCAATACTGAACACTGAAATATGCCATATCGCAAAAATCAACATTTTCCTGAAAGTTTATTCGATACTTCTCAACTTTAGAATATCTATTCTAAAACTTATATATTTTTGACTTGTTGTTGTCTATATATTTCTATTGTATCCAATGTAATAATCCACAACACCGATTTTCATCAGTTTTCATTGAATTGATTACTTAAGGAGAAAAAAAGGTGAAGAATAACATAATTAAAAAACAACTACAACAACTACTTATGGACTTAGTTTGTTCAACACGTTAATGGCCAGGTGTAAATTGAAAGACAGCAGTATTATTGGTGGTGTATACACAATTTATTTCTTGTCGATTTCGGTGATCATTAATATGTAGGTATAAGAAAAAGCGTCAGGGATAAGACCCTTAAAGCACACCGTCGTTTACAGTATGCAGGTCTCAGAGTGCACCTTCGACCGCAACATGTATTTGGCTTTTAGGAGAAAGCTTTCAATCAAATCGCTGAGTTGTTCGGGAAGACTAAAGATTTAAGTTTCCATAGCAGTTTTTCTTGCCAAATTCGGTCGAAAGCATATAAGATATCTAGGGCAACCGCTTATGATTTCCCATTATTCTTGATAACGCTTGTCTAAAGATGTGTTTTATTGGCGAGCAACAATATAGAAAGCCCTATTGACTTTCACTTATTAAATTAATATTTAGGAGATATTTTACAACCTGTGAAATGATTTTATTATTTTGCACAATATGCGCTTTACGACAATTGGGCAGTAATTTTCAGGCAAGTATATTTTCCATTTTTTTTGAAATCTTTTGGTATATTTATATGTTGAATTGAATTGGCATTTACTTGGTGAACGTTCATATTCATAACTTTACAAAGTAATAAAAAAAAAATTCATAGAGATGAACGTACTGGTGTTTATCGACTCCACTGTAACGATTGTGAAAAATTCTATATAGGACGTACAATTAGAAATTTCAAAACTCGAATACATGAACACCAACGTAGCTATATTAAGCAGAAAACTGACTCCAATTATGCGTGCTATCTTATTCAAGAAAACCATACCTTTAATCACAATTATAATATATTACAATTAGAAAATAGTCTCCATAAAACCAACCGTTGGGAATCCCTATACATCAATAAATATAAAAATTCTGGAAACCTAGTTAACGACCAGATTGAAGTAAACCCTTCTCCTCTCCTTAATCCGTTCAATGTACCTACTAATAGCTCAGAATGAATTGCTTATTGTTATTTAGTTTCTCTAGGTACCCCTCAGTTATATTCAATTTTCGTATAAATAGATTGTTTTGTAATACCATAGTTTAGTACGAGATGAAGTCAATGTAATGAGGAAACGCGTTTACTCAGTAGATTTTTATTCCAACCTGTGAAAAGTTAGTTTTTTTATTAATTAATAAAGTTATATTTATATGTACCTATATTCTCTCACAAATATCTTGTGAAACGTTATGTAAGATTATACAGAACAAAAATTATATTCTGCCATTTATTTAAAATAAGCTCCCACTCATACATAATCGGTTTTTCTTTTGTACTTCTAATAGTTTGAGAAGAATTAGGTTGAGGCCTCGGTAGACCAGGCGGTATGGTTTACCGCTTGTAAACCGAGGATTGTGGGTTCGAGTCCCACCTTGCTCTTGGGTGTTGTATATGTCGGGTATTTAGTGGTTATAGTTTTAAGACGAATTGTTGGGTAATGTGCATCGTTCACAAGCCCATTGGCCGTTCGGAACCGGCGTTAAACTGTAGGTCCCTCGAGTTAAAAAAAAAAAAAGAATTAGGTTTTATCGATCTTTTCAAAATATTCTTCATATTCATGATAATAAGGAAAAATTTGCGTTGAATATTTCATATCACAATTCGCCCAAACTCAATTTCGAAATAATGGCTTAAAGCGAGTTATTCGGTGATTATATGTAAATGAACCAACGATTTCGGAAAAATTTTACTACCTATAAATGATCAATTATCTGATTTGGTGGTTGTTATATGTTTTCAGAATTAAATAGGGTATTAAGAAATCAGGTAGGCGAGAACGATATTCTTGAGAGCGAATCACGTTTCAAAGATGTTTCAGAACCATAGAGTTAGGGCAGTCAAATCATGAAAAATGCACTGATGAGATCTAATAAGATCAAAACAGATGTATGCAAATTCTGATTCGGTGTGACTTGAAGATTTGACGAATATCGAATTCTCGTCACGGAATACATATAACCAGCTCCCTTTGAAAGTTTGATATTTTTTTAAATTATTGAAGAATTTTCGTAGAATACACGGTAGTTTTGTTCACACATCCGCAGCAATAAATAACATAGCAGAATAACAATCGGACTGATGTATCGGTGAGACATTCGCCAGTTAAGCCTATTCACTCTCGTGAAGATATGAAACTAAGCATATTTGTGGTTTCAAGCACGTAGTTACGAAAGGGATGAAAATGCGGACAAAACTTCGAGTTTAAACAAACAAAAATGAACACCATTCAATGCAGTGAATATAATACAAATACTCGTTTTATTTTATGTTCTGCTCTGCATGGACTTCTTTGAAATTCATATAATTGAAAATGCAAGCATTCAAGTATATTCTGACTGAATCGCTCGAATGTGCTCTGAAATATGGAGACTTGTATTCTACCTCAGTTTGATTCATTCAAGTTGGCTTTGATTTTATGAATATTTAGCATAACTGAGACTATGAACGGATTTTTATAATGTATTTATAGGTGAAGATAATTTGAATAATCAAGAAACATCATAAATGTAAAAACTATAAATACCTACCTAGGTACTATGATATAGCAAGAAGGTACATCGAAGTAAGATATACAACACAGGGTACAACAATGTAGAAAATTAACTCGCATGCTAAACGGTACACT
>JARQZK010003642.1:110000-130000 GCA_030704885.1 Cynegetis impunctata
TATGAAGAAACGCGTTTACTCAATATATTTTTTTTCAACCTGTGAAAAATTAGTTTTTATTTCTTTATAAAGTCATGAATATGAGCTTTCACCAAGTAAATAACAATTCAATTCAATTTTGGCAAAATGTTTCGCAACAATCATCAACATATTTGTTATAGGCTCAAGATTTATTATAATTTTAGACAGAAGATCCACTTATATATTGGATTTTCATTCTGTACATGAAAGTAAATATCTAAGAACTCAGTGAAGTGGCTTTTTTTCATATATCACTCTTGAACATTTTTTAACATTCGCCTTTGTGACTGTCAATATGCGGCTTTTGGGAAGTCTATGGAATGATTGTTACTGAAACTATAGTCACAAAAATCAGTCGTATTTTTCTTGTATGTATCTACCTTATTCAATCAACAGACATTTATTTGTTTAGCAACAAAGAAAACATCGGAAATATATTGAAAGTATGAGTAATTTGATCTCAAAAAGGAATTAATCCCTTTAATCCTAGGCAACTTCCTCTTTCACATACTTTAATTCTTTTAAGATCTGTACTCTCGAGTATGTTTTGACACAAATTATGCTCATTGTCAATTGATGAAACAGCGATTGTCCGTCGCATGCCCCATGGACTAAGATATCTGTGCTAAAAAATATAATCATAAATACTAGTGAAGTACTTACTCTTCAGTTTATATGCTTAATTTTTGCAATTTCTACATCTCGAGAGCATCTAAATTAGCGTTCTTTTTGTTACAATATATATATATATATATATATATATATATATATATATATATATATATATATATATATATATATATATATATATATATATATATATATATATATATATATATATATATATATATATATATATATATATATATATACTGATGTTCACTTTCGTGTTCTATCTTATGATTTTTTTCTGGAAAAGTAAGCTTCATACTGTTTAAAAAGGGAATATATAGGATGCAAGCTCATATGCTTTCGTAAACAAGATTTCAACTCAAAGGATCGCCGCGATGTGATAAAGAATGAAAAGTTCGAACTTTGAAAGTCAAGTGCTTCGTAAAGAAAGAAATCTTGGTGATATAGTTGCACGTCATTGTGAATCAATTTCAACAAAAAACTCAAAACTAGTTTCAACAAAACCTCATCTCAACAAATTTAGTTTTGTCGTTCTCACTCCTTTTATATCCTTTTTCTCGACTCTGCTCACAGTGTCGGAACTATTTCGTAGTATTTATATCGGCTTACAATGTTTTACGTCTTCCGATTCCTAATCGCCATTCCTCTCTACTTATCCACCAGCCTTCTTCCAGATCCGTCTCTCGAATTTCCTTGTCCACTCCGTCTCTCCAACTTCTGCGTGGTCTTCCTGGTTTTCGATTTCCTTGGGGGTTCCAGTTTAGTACTTTCCTTGGAATTCTGTGCTCTGGCATTCTTTGAACGTGCCCATACCATATTAACTGTTTAGTTATAATGTCGTCAATAATGTCGTGTTGTATTCCCATTTCTTGTCTAATGTTTCCATTTGGGATTCTATCTCTCCTGGATTTTCCTGCCGCTCTCCTCCAGAAGTCCATTTCTGTGGCTTTCAGTTTTCTTTTTGTTTTTTCTTATAACGGCCACGTCTCCGAGCTTGTTATTATACTTTTCACGATGGAGTTGTGAATCCCTTTTTTACTTTCTTTTGTCATGGTTCTGTCCCATAGAATACTGTTCAACATGAAAGTCGCTCTTCTTCCTTGCACGTTTCTGTCCGATATTGCCTCGTCTAGTGTCTCCTCTTCAGATATTTTCATTCCTAGGTATTTGTACACATTGCAATGTTTGATGATCTGACCCATTGGTAGATGTAGGTCTTCTTGCTGTCCTCCTATGCACATATACCCCGTTTTTGCAATGTTGACATCCAGACCACACTTTCCGTACTCCCCGATGAGTTTTCGGCTCATATATTCCATGTCATCTATATCCTGTGCAACAACCACTTGATCATCTGCGAAGGAGAGGGTATATACACTGTCGTATCGTCATCTACTGGCATTCCCATGTTATTACATTTCCGTTTCCATATCTCTCTCTTTCAGACCCAAAATGGTCATTGTACATGCCTAAGTGTATTAAGGAGTATTTTTGAATCGGATGGTATATCTGTGCTGAATTGGTTTCAGATCACTCAGTATTTTTTCTCTAAAAATATATGTTTTCATATTCTATACTAGGTGGAATAACACTATTAATATCCTCTACTGTTTTAGCACCAATAAATGGGTGATTCATCACAAATGTAAATGAACATGACATATTCTGAATATGTTGATAAATCTCGACTAAAATGAACACAAGTTGGTAGCTGAGCTTAGAAAACATACCGAATACCCATATACAAATATTTGATTTACGCTCCAAAAATGCCGCTGCTTGTTGAAAACCATCTAGCAGTCACAGGAACTACGAATTCGAAATATATTTCCATGTCTAGATTTCAATTACTCGAAAATTAATGATGTTGGTGGAGGAAAATATTGAGAGTTCTGTCAACTTGTCGGAAAAGCCAAATCGTGTCATTATAATTAGTTAATTATTATTATATATATAATTATTTAATAATTGTTAAACACAGTAACTATATTTGATATGTATTGAGTATAAAAAATATTAAATTTATACAATTAACGGCGTTAAATATTCAATTCATTATTTGAATTTTATTATCACCATGAATGTTGGAGAAATTCTTAAAACTAAACCGAAGAGAAAAATATAAGAAGCACTTTCATTAATTCTTTAATGCTGGGAGAAGTTCATTTTTTGGGTCAGGTTTATTTTGAATATAAATTAAAAATTATACAAGATTCATGGGGCTAGGTACATTTGAATAAAATTACGAAATACGAAAATTATCCAATTTCTCTTCCAGAAATTGAACTAATCTAGATTTTTTTCAAGGAAAGCATGGGAAATCAATGAAACAGTTGCAATTAGAAATATCTCACATGGAAAATACGAAAGGGAGGGTATGATAAACTCATTCAAACTCTTGAATCTTAACACAGTTCAATTGATTTCAGATCTGAAGTGATTATTTTATAAGAAGTCGAATTGTCTTATCAATCGTAGGAAAAGCAACTCAAAGTCTAAAGCTACAGTTCCACTGGAGGAACATAGAGGAATATTTAGTTGCTGAATGTTTCTCCTTTTTGCCAAAAGAAGAAACTTATGGCAACATACGTAAACTTCTTGTTTTCACTGAAGCAACTCGAATTGTCAATAGTTGCATATTATTAAGTAGAAACAATCAACATTCGTTGCTCGAACATAAAGAATTAAATTTTAAAGATCATTTAGGGACATTTTGGAACATTTACGGAAACAAGCAACAGCAATAAAAAATGTTCCTCAATTGTTTACTAGTTGCGTTCTCGATACGTTTCCACTGCTATAGCAACACGGATTTTTTCACAAATGTTTCCCATTTTCTTTTGAAGTTTACCGCTCAAAATGGAAACCTGCGACGAGTAGGAACATTCAGTATTTGTTGCCGAAAAATAAAGAAATTTTAAGGAACATTTACCGAAACACGCAACAGCAACAAAAATGTTCCTCTGGTGGAATCGTAGCTTGAAGGGTGACAAGTAGAAACAGTCAACATTTGTTGCCAAAACATAAAGAAATTTTAAGGAACATTTAGGACCATTTGGGAACATTTTCGGAAACACGCAACAGCAACAAAAATGTTCCTCCTACTCCGACGTGAATTGAATGGTGAATGAAAACCGCATCTCCCGCAGTGGCTACAACTTCGTGAAACACGAAAAGGGTTCATCGAAGAAAACCAACTAGGAGTTGGAAAGTTTCACAAAAACCAGGTCACGTTAGAATAAAATAATGGTGAGTGGCAGTTTTATTCATTGGGATGTTGTACAGAATCATGTTATTACACGTTAGGACTGCCTCTTCACTGTTTTCCGCTATATCTCCCTCAGCTGCATTTCAAACAAAGCGTGGCAATTTCAATTCCCACACGTAATTGTTTTGACATTCATGTCACGTATTTCAATTGAAACGTTCCATAATGCCGTGAGCTATAACATCGTTCTCAATTTTTCTGTTTAATGTAGTTTTTCTCAAATAATCGAGTTTTTACTTAATCAATTGCTGCTTCCAAGAATATGGCTAAAAATGGGGAATGCTCGGCTTGATTTTCAGAAACTGCAAGGGCTTCAAAAACGAAGATAGTCTCATTACTTTCTTCAACTCATATGTGAGAACACGCTTAGAGTATGGCTCAAATTCATCTACTAGAATCAATTCAACGAAGATTCTTGAAATATAATGTGTATAGAATTGATGAAATTTATTCCGGTTTAGCCAAATATTTATATAATAATTTTTGGTATTTTTTTTTAATCGATGAGGCCATTACTCGATGAAAATCAGTTTGAAATTTGCAGCTGAAGAAGCTGTAGTGTCCACGAAACGCATTGTGCAACTGTGTTGTTTTGTTATATGTGAAAATCTTTAAACTCAGAGTTCCATTTCTCAAACATGTTAATAATTTATTATTAAAAAGATTTTCCCTTTTTTCTTTGGAGGAACGTAGCACTTACCACTCTTACATATTTATCTATAAACTCACAAACTATCTCACTGATTGTCCAGAGTTATTATCTCAGTTAAACTTCAATATACCTCGTTTGAACAGTAGAGGTTCACTTTGTTTTTATTTACCTACTCCAAGAACGAATATACTATTGAAACTCCAATCTATATTCGATGTGCAAAAAGTTTTATCAGATATGTGGAAAAACCGATCTGTTTTCAACACCCATTGTGTGTTTGAAAAAGAAATAAAACATGATATCTCAACTCTGTGAGATTTATGTAGCAAATGTGAAATAAATATATTCCTTTCTATTCGTACATATTATTTCATTCTTGCATGTTATTGCGTTTCTTTACATTTGCTGTGTTTTTCTTTTATTATCATCAATCTTTGCAATTACACTTTCTATGATTACTGAAGATTCATCAAAACAATGTATTTAGTTTTTAGTTCTTAGATTTTAGTTTCTGTTCACAGTTACATGTAAATCTCTATCCTGTGAGTGGGTCTTGTACCTGTTTGGGTAATAAATGTTTTTTTTTTTATTTCGATAACGTAGATCTAAATTGTATAATTTCTCTACTCACTTGTTTAAAGCCTCTATACATAAGCTGAAGTTCTTTTCGGCTGAATTTGGTCCTGGAAGCCATTTTGTGAAGTTCTTCAGGACGGTACCTTGATATATGAAAATTGAATTCGTCAATATCGTCATCTGAAATTAAAATAAGAAACATCGATGAATTTTTCACTTTGTGAATATTTACCTAGTTATAAACGAAGTGAACGGTAGTGCTTTTGAAGCCGTTTTATACCTACTAAATTTTTGTGATATATATTATATATATATATATATATATATATTTTATATATATATATATATATATATATATATATATATATATATATATATATAATATATATATAAATATATATATATATATATATATATATATATATATATATAAAATTAAGTAAAACTAGGAAAATATAAGAACGTTTGAAATGTTGAGTTGGTTATCACTTTCGATGGATATGATACTGATGAGCCCCAAAATGGGCTAAACAGTATGTCTATCAATTTCCATCAATTGTGATAAACATCTTGACATTTCTAACATGTACCGTCTAAGGTAGATGGAAATATTTGGATGCTTCGTAAACTCGTATAACCAGCTCCGCTAGGAGGTTTGTTTAATAAGTTTCGAATAAAGGTCCTAGTTTTACTTAATTTTATAGCCATGGACATTTCTTGATAACAAGAAGAATTCTTATTTATATATATATATATATATATATATATATATATATATATATATATATATATATATATATATATATATATATATATATATATATATATATATATATGAAAAAAATGTAAAAAAAAATATATCTACCTTATCGCATTGTTAATCTTCCAAAATTAACGAAAATTCAATATATGCTCATTTTATTTATAAGGAGGTTTAGAAATATAAATTCATATTGTACTATTCGATATTTTAATTAGCCATCATTTTTTTTCATTCAAATCAGTTTTTGTTTATATCTTTCAATATTTTGATAACTTCAATCACTTAATAATTTTGTTTATTGTGAACAAATATCAGTATCACTAGATATAAATAAATATACATGCATCAACTGTTGCCGGTATACCCCCTAATATACACGACGGTATACTAATAATCTCGAAGTGAAAGGTGCGCATAGTACGATGCGCAAAGGAACGTGACATTTCACTTTTAGTTAATGCTCGAATTTACTTCTCATGAAATTTTCATAACGCGGGCTAAATATGAAAATCGTTTTTTGAGGAATAAACTCCAAAAAACTACTCCTGCACCTGACCTGACTTTCGATACACTGCAAAAGACTATTATTTTCGAGGAAAATACGACATGTAGATTATTTTTTCTTTAATAGAAGCTTACTCACTAACAACTAATCCGGATCATATTTGCCTTCAACAGCACTTCAAGTATGAAATGAATTCAACGCCTCCAATAAAATTTCAATCGCCTGAGGAATAAAAAGTGAACTTCCATCTAAGTTCGTGATTGTATTGGCAAACATAGGAATAATAAATCGACCTACATTAATGGCTTATCCGTCATTGTCATACGGAGAATATCGATAAAATAATACATTTCACTGCAAAAATAACTCTCCGAAAATTTTCAAAAATTTCCTTCAACATTTAACAACGCCAATAAGAATAATATATTGTCAAGACTATTTTCTGCTGATGTTTTTCAGACAAGTTTCACAAAGCCATTGCTGATTTTAGCAATTACAATGTGAAACTTAAGCCCCACAAAGTGGCGTATAAAACGGAGATCCCATGGCTCTGTTTCGTTCCCAAGGCTCTTTTTCGTCTTTGCTGAAAATCTAGCATATATCTAACTATTGAACTATTTTTATATACATTTTTAAATATTATAAAAACCAATAGTAATTTGGATAAACCTGAGATTGTGCTATATATATATATATATATATATATATATATATATATATATATATATATATATATATATATATATATATATATATATATATATATATATATATATATATATATATATATATATATATATATATATATATATATATATATATATATATATATATATATATATATATATATATATATATATCTTTTCGAATCTAGAATGCATTGTTGGAAATTAATCGTTGGTGCCGTGAGTGACTCCACCAAAAACGTGAAAATCCCTCATAATCAACCCGAATTAATTCAATGCACGTAACAATGCATACGTGAAGTAAATATGCATCATGAACTGGACTATTCAATAGAACACATAACTACTGAGCGTTCTGCATGGAAGTTATATAACTGTGGAATTAACTTGAAACTCAATTGTGATTTTCATACCATGCTGATTAGGGAAATCTTCGTTGATTACTCAGAATTATGTCCTGTTATCCAAAATCATTCAAATGTTGATATTTCAATTAATATATATTTCTGAATAATTTCTGATTACTAAAGGTTTTCGAAAATTCTGTCATTTTATGGAGCTGCTTTGATCAAACGCCAAGTCAAAAGCAAAGCCATTCTGTTTATTTTTTGCAAGTATAACTTCATGTCACGACTCATGTAAATACATATATATATATATATATATATATATATATATATATATATATATATATATATATATATATATATATATATATATATATATATACATATTCACGGCACTAGCTATACTAAATTTATGATGATCTCTGGTGAAAATTTATTTGTGAATATGATTGCTATGAATGCGCAGAATAAGCTAGTTCTACATTATGATACCTGAATCTTCATTAATAGAGCTGTTAAAAGTCAACCGAATATCTTAGCAGACACCAAAACACAACTAACCAGGTCCTCCAAAAAATGCTACCACATCAATCCTCGATTTGTATTAGAAAATCAAATTATCGAGCAAATCAATGAATGCATATTTCAGGTATTGGCGTTAATTCCAAGTTAACCTGGCACTAGCACGTCTCGACCAGGAGTTCAAATACTTTTCTCGTGCTAAAAAACTATTCACACCAAAGCAGCTATTGCTGTTTTATGGGGCTCAATTTCGTTCAGTATTGAAACACATAAGGCTCAATTTCGTTCAGTATTGAAACACTGCTCTCCTGCTTGAAGCACTACACATATGCACCCCTTGCAGCTACTTGACTCAACTCAAGAGAAAGCAATGAAACTAATAGACGACCCATGATCAAACGCCCATCTTCATTTATTCGAACACCTATGGGAGGTTCTCGACTGATATCTCTTCTGGTGTTCTGCAGACATTGTCTCCATTATTTTACCAGAAGCACAATATACTCGTCATATAAGGTATGCAGAGAAAAACACCAATCTATCAGAAGTTGAATCCATGGAACGATATTCCCTCAAAAGTATTTTCGGTTTGTAATAGTTTGCAGCGACATTTGCTCATGAAAAAACTCACTATAATAATCAGTACACTGCTCAATCACATAAATAGTTCTTCCTCGAATTCATAGTGCAATACCTTCTAGCATTGTGATGCGCAACGAATGAAATTATTGTTTCCTCGGAAAAAGTTAGTTCTAGATATGTGGAAGGTCTGTATGATCATTTTGCTCTCGGGAAGTCTAAGTGTTTCATTATTTTGACAGTTTATTTCAAGATCGCAAATACGAATGTTCCCAACAAAATTATCCAAGCTAGCTTATTCCGTAAACAGCATAGACAAAATTAAACGTATCTGAAACGACAGGTGGTCTCTAAATTCAAAACGTTTATGTGCCACACAGGGTTCCTAATTTATCACTACTAATGACAGCATTTCCACTTGTTTCAGACAAATTGCCAGAGCAGTGGATTCTGCTTCTCAGCTGCCCTAATATTCGTCTTGGAACAGAAAAAGATATTGATTTGGGCCAAATTATATAGTTTCTATTGAACGAGCCGAAAACATTGTGGCTGATAATGAACACTTTTCTGCACTGTACGTGAAAGTAATGTTCGTAAGGTGCTAGATTACCTGATATCCATTGAGATATACGAATTATAATAGAACGCATCTGTTCCTCGAGATATATCAATCATATAAATCCTTCACATTAAATCGTAGAGATTAAGTTCATCCAGAATTATATAGGATTCACATCCTTCTAATCGCAGCCAAGCTCAAGTTCAGTAAGACCATACATAAAATGACAATAACATTTTTATAAATTAATTTCCAAGTAGGTTTTTATCCATCCATTACTTTATACACCACAGGATTTTTAAACAGTTTTAGTGACTGCTACACATCATTTCTAATTTGAATTGAATTAGACAAAAAAAAACTGGTCGAGTGGCAGTCAACGGATTTTAACTATCAGAGGTTTCCTTTTAAATGGAAAGTTCGTGGGAAATTCTGGAACAACGAAAAAAATCCCCTCATTTTTATTCTTTTTCAAAAACATTCGTTTAGCTAAGAAATGCTGTTGTTCAGATACAATTATTTAAAAACCAAACTTCAACTGAGGAAAACTAAATGCTAATTATTGAAAACAAAACTTTGTTCAATATATAGGTATCATATTATGAATATCAATTTTCATAAATCACTATCTTGAAGTTCCTGCCCAATGTTTTCAATAATTCTTCACATCTGAGTAGGAAATTGAAATACGAAAAAACTGCTCTACAATCTGATATTTACTTGCATGCAAATAAACAGTGATCAATTCCTGTATTTTCCAAACAATTCAATTTACATGGTAAATTGACCATTTAGTTATGCGACGCAAATGGGTTTTTTTTAAACGGTTTTGGACAAGTTATTAATTACATTCAACTCCTCATATAACTTCAATAACTGGAATTTGAAAATTGTGAAAAAATTTTTAATCGTATTTTCTCCGAAAATACATTATATTGCAGTGAATTGAAGGAAAGCAGTCAGGTTCAGGAGTAGTGTTTTTGTCCGTTTTAGACCACGATTTTCGAAAAATTTCAAGTCATTTTTACGTAGATATTCCTAATTTTCATATACATATCCTTCCCGGTACATATGGAAATCTCCAGCGGTTCGTATCACACCAAATGAGCCGAAACTTTGGAATCTGAAGTGGTTTCCGAGGCAGAACGAAACTTTCAGAATTTGGTTAAATTTTTCCAACTGCCGCCATTTTTAGGTAGATATTTCTTGTTTTTTCGTGGTTTTTGAAAAATTACCGAACTCCACAGCTTCTGCAGATTGACTTAGAGGGTTGAAGTTTGGTACGTATATTGAGTTTATATTGAAATACGTTCATCTGTGGGTTTCAATTCTTTTACTCAACCACGCTGCATATCGTGGTGACTATTCCGTTCGAATTGCTTCTCGATCTATTTCGCCATCAGTACACGATATACTTCGCGATTTTTTTTTAGAATAAAGTGTTGTTATTTTGTACCTACGTAGATTAAGTTGATATTGAAGTTCCTTCGTTGGTTTTTTTCTCAACCACGATGCACTTCCCGAAAAAAATTCGCATTAACTCGGATAAAATTGCCAATGCTATCATAAGTAACATAAGGTTAGACATACCGAAATATTCAGTAAAACTTTATTTATTTTCAGAAAAAAAGTTTCTTCTTTCTATTGTACTGTAATTATGGAGCGAGGGGGATAATTCAGCAAAACAGAATCCATATTAAATGATATAGTTACGTATAAATACCGCTTCAACTATTCACTTAACATTAAAAGCTTTCATTTCTTTAAGTATACACGACTATATTTCATCGATTAATTATTGGTATGCTAACAGTATTTTTGGTCCAGCATATCAATTATATGTCTAGAGAATTATCGATTGATTCAGAAAACTTAGGTGAAATTCAACATCACGGATCATTACTCTCTGCCCTTTTATAATAACAGTTCGGACAAACTTCTGTGAAAATATGCTGCTCGAAAAATAAAGAGCGCCGAAATGCGAACTTTCAGGATAGCCAGAAATAGGAATATATCTTTTTATTACTATACATTTGTTCGCATCAGCTTTTCCCTAGAAAAAAGAGTATCTGTGGAAGTTTTACTGTGACGTATAAGCGCTTTAACATATTTTGCTTCAGTGTTTCATGAAAAATGGATTTAGTGGTAGAAAAACGTGCCCGTAGTCGGATTTTGAAAACCATAGTTGTTATCCCTTTTGTGTCTTGAGTCAAAGTTGAATTTCTGTTTATGTACATAGAATGAAATGTCAGAGCATTAGATAGATCATTCAAATTCTAGTTATCTCTATTGATTTAACAATAACAAAGACCATCAGAAGAAACTGAAGAGTATTTATCATTCCTATTGAATAGGAGGTCAAATTGATCATACTACAAGCCCCCTTCTGAATATTTTCAAAATTACAGAACTACTGACTAGCAGTTTAGAATGGGTTTTTGTTATTTTACTAATTACTTGTAGCCATCCTCCTATTTACCCTTTTCACACAATTTGTCATCTATTTATTTCTTGTATTCGATATAACAGAAAAATATATTAAGTTTGCATTTAGCATCTGAAGAAGGTGAAGTTTCACCGAAACGTGTGTCATGCGTATTTCATTTAATAAATGTGTAGATCATTGTTGAAATATGTTTATCAATTTACATCATGTATCGGCTCAATCATTCCAAAATAATCCTAATTCACGTTAGAGTTTTCAACCCTCTTACTGGTTTTGGGGGTGCAAAATAAAACGCTCCATACAATATTCTGAAAACCTAGAACGCTGAATTTTAAATTCGTTATTCATAATTAATTTCCAAATTTTTTGCCACTGGTTTTCGCTCATGTGCCTCCAAGGCCTAAATTTGAAGTGAATTTACCCTAATTTTGATAGTTTTGTTCTGCCTCAAGAACCACTTAGATGGGGGCCACATGTAATCCCAAAATATACCAGTGAAAAAGAAAAATTATTGATATATATATATATATATATATATATATATATATATATATATTAGACTGGGCCAAAAAACGATAATTGTTTTTTAGCGATACTGTGGAAATATTATTCATGCACAACAAAACTTTTGAAAAAGCCACGAATGTCGTGGCGAAACGTCAATATTTTAATAAAATCGAGTTTTTTGAGATTCACCAAACCTGTTATTGCTAATAATTATCAAAAAGTTATATATATATATATATATATATATATATATATATATATATATATATATATATATATATATATATATATATATATATATTCTGGGTTTTTGGATTGGCAGTGTAGGTGTAAATAAATATACAAAACTTGATAATGATAAACACTCAACACACATATAAAAGAAACAAAGGGACAATCACAGAGGTGGAAAAACAACGTAAACCTTAGTAGTTTCAAGAAGACAAAAAGGTTCCTCAATGAAAACAAGAACTTGCCCATCATGAGGGCCGACAAAAGTCCAAAGATATATGGACTTCCCAAAATTCATAAAGAAGGATACCCTTCGAGACCAATAGTGGCTTGCATCCAATCCCCCTTGTATTTGCTGTCGAAATATATCTCAAACATACTTGTAAAAACAGTAGGAAACAATAACTACTACATAAAAAACTCAACACAGCTGAAGGAAGAACTAATGAACATCACACTTGAAAATAACAGCAAACTATACTTTTTAGATGTGGTATCATTATACACAAACAAACCTGTCGAATTGGTACAGAAAACAATTGAAGAAAGATGGGACCAAATTGCCATCCACACAGAACTACCTAAAAAAGACTTTCTAGAAGCAATTCAGCTCATATTGAACAATAGTTTCTTTCAATACAAAACTGCATCAACAGCACTTAACAAACATAAGACACTTAAAGGACATGATTTCGACTACGACGAAACTAGATTATTAAAAACAGAACCAAAGCAAAGACACAGAGAGTTTTGGGAAATGATCCACATAAAACTAAATCTAGAAGACACTATTAATGATAGACAAGACATCAAAGGTTTAAGCCAATTTTACACACCTTTCATATCAAGAACAAGAAAAAAAGAAGAAGAAAACAGAGAACAGAACATAACACACAAGTTTGACAAGACATTAACTGACAATGGACGACGTAATGGGAAATAAATTTAAGATAATTATTTGACCTGCTATATGTATTAAAATACCGTACTTAAATGTTAGTATAGTTATATTTTGATTAGAGGTAAGAGACTTTACTCTCAAAATGACCATTTTTGTTTGTTACTCATTGTCAAAATTTTATTAACAGATTATTAGGCTCTAAACATACTGAAGAAGGAGACACATCGCCGAAACGTTTATGATTGATTACATTTATCATTATCAAGTTTTTTATATTTTTTTACTTTTACACTGCCCATCCAAAAACCCAGATAATATAAATAAGTATATATATATATATATATATATATATATATATATATATATACATACATATATATATATATATATATATATATATATATATATATATATATATATATATATATATATATATATATATATTATATATATATATATATATATATATATATATATATATATATATATATATATATATTATATATCGGAAAAATTCAAAATATCATGGTTCAGTAAGTATAAAACGGATGTAAAAACCATTCATGCCCCTCGCTCAATGTTTATTTTCGAAACAGCGCAATAGTCTAATATTTTAGGGAAAAATACAACTAACAAAACAGAATTCTCTTCTGAAGTTCTGAGATTATTATACAACACGTGCATTCATAATGAAAATTCGCCTAGCAAAACTATACAGGTATTGAAATATAGATGGAATCGATTGCTGCGGTTGCATTTTCAATCATCAGGATATTTCCTAGCAGATCGGGCTATTGAAAATATATCTCAATCTACCAGAAGATTGTCTGATAAACATATTGAACTAGTGCAAATTCATACTTTGATAATTTGATGATAGTCGAAACTTACAAAAAAAAATACAAATTCTCATTTTCACATCACTTTCTGTTCAATGATAATTTTCTTTCATTCTTGTGCCCATACTGGTTCAAGTTTTTGCTAAACCGATTTTAATTATTCGTTAATGAGTACCAAATGTAATTGATAGAATGACACAATCCGTTTTATACGTTTCTTAGATATGGATAACTATATAGATACAAGGAAAATGGAAATTGGTATGTATGTTTCAAAACGTGTGCAAATTCTAATTAAAGTTGACTCACATTGTAACATATCATGTTATACTGTGTAGTTATTCTAGACTGAAATCGTGATAGTTTCGAGAACCGTTGTTGGCTACTAGTAAAACAATGTGAACTGGAACAACTATACGAGTTGATAAACATTAAAGACAAATTCGCATATATTTTGTGCTTGGACAAGAGAAGCAAGCATACTACAAGTATCTTAGAGCATATTTATAAATATGTAATATGTTGTTTCGAGTATTTCGAGTAGGGCTTGCGTACAAAGCAAATGAAAACATTCAAAATATCAATAGCAAAAGTTTTAACATCCTTACAGTGTTTTCGAGAGTTCTAGATAATTTGTTCTCAAGAAAAAACAATTATAATGTCGTTTTTAAACAATTACACATTTCTTCTATAAATACTCAAATTTCAATAATTACTACGTTACGAAATAATTAAGAAACAACAATATCAAAACATCGAAAAAAAAATTTACACCAAAAACATTGAAAACTTTCTGCTTTGATAATGATCTTTTTCGTTTTTTGATTTTTTCCTGTTTTGTTATCAGGATTTATCCTGTCAAACAGTGTATGTAAAATGAAATGAAATAAAATAAAATAAAATAAAATAAAATAAAATGAAATGAAATAAAATAAAAAAAATAAAATAAAACAAAATGAAATAAATTAAAATAAAATAAAACAAATTAAAATAAAATAAATAAAATTAATAATAAAATTAGTAAAATAAATAGAATGAATGAAATAAATTGAATAAATATTTCATTGACAGATCAGAAGTTTCAAATCTATTCATAAAAAAATTTGAATTTTTTTTTTCCGAATATATCGTTCAAAGCAGACCGTCTCGTAAGAAAATTAATGAAAGAATAATTCTTCCAAGAATAACCTTTACCCATAGTGCATTCTAAGCCAAACGGAACGCGTACGATAGAGATCCTAGAGGAACAGAGCACTAAATTCTTTCCCGAGGGTTCAAATTGTACTAACGGATCCCTGACAGGAGCATGTTGCGCAACCCGGCGCGCATTTCCACATTTCCAGCTTTTCCGTCGTTGAAATACTTTGGGCCTAGGGAGTAGGGACTCCTATTCCCGAATTTCCTCATATCTCATTTGGTTAATTGCTTATTCCTTCATACACCCGAACAAAGGCAAGACCCAGTATTTTTGACCGCAACTTGTATCATTTATAACTCTTTTATTTATACCGATAATTCTTTTATTTATAAACACCGGATAGTGTGTTTTTGAAAATTTATTCCCTAGTTACATCAATTCACACGTTATTGTTATATACAGATGAAATACGAAAGATTCTATTAACAAATATGACATAAACCATTTATAGATCAAAAAACACTAGTACCTAATGAAGATATTATATAGTACATAAAGTGAACAAGGAAAATTCTTCAATAATTTAAACAATTATCAAACAACTTTCCAAGGGAGTTGGTTATACCTACGTATTCCGCGACGAGAATTCTGAATTGAATGAATCTGCATAGAGCTGTTTCGATCTTATTAGATCTCATCAGTGCAGCTTATTTGACTCGGAGTGAATTAACAAATTCCTAATTGTTTTCCAATACAAATCGCGATCGGGACTACTATCTGGATAACAACCTAGAGCGCCCCCCACCAAGGATATTGAAAACCAACAATTCACCGCTCAGATCGAAAATGCAGAATCCCGTCGCGAGAATACATAACGTCCTGACATGAAATGTCTACTCTGCAACTCTGATGTATGTGGTTCTAAAGCACGCTAACTTAGCGTTTTACAAACTCTGGACCGAGCTCTGGCTCTGGACTAACAACTCACAAGAGTGCGCTCCATAAATACTTGTAGCGATTTTCGCAATATTCAAAATCAAATCATTGAAAACAAACATGATCAATTCAATATACTACATAAAGTATCAAACAAATTTATGTAGTGTATTAAATTCTCTGAAAGAGATAGGATAGTCGCAGAATACTCACTTAATGAAAATCGTCTTCTTCAGATTCAAATGAAATTTTAAATAATTTTTAATTGATGAGGCTAAATCCAATAACACTGCTATAAGAAAAAAACGTTTTCGATTTTGAGGATTACAATAATTAAATCTATGCTGGAGCGTTTTACCAAACGTTGACTATAAGATTGAAATGAAAACAAAAAGACGAGAGGTGTTATGGGACATCTGGTTTGAATAATGAATGATAAAAAAATAATGACGTTGACGCACGTTCCTTCGTTGGTTTCAACTTCTTCCACCAAGAAGCACTTCAGGAATTTTTTTTCATAAAATAAATTATTTTCTACTTTTTAATTCGATTTGCTATTTAAGCATGATTTTTCAAAAATAATTTCATCAATTAGAATTGCATCTCGACTCGATGCATTTCGCGCGAAAAATACGACCTTAATGATAAAGCTCTGCTGCACACGATTTTTTTCTTTTCCCATTTCAACTAAAATTATCATATAGTGAAACGTCATTTCAACCAAACTAGAAAAGTCCACCAGAGAACTAGCGTATGATGATTCAATTAAAATTGGAGGATACTCAAACTTTGAGCTCTTGAAAGAATAGAACTTTTCCAGCGGAACTTTATTATATCTTTCTCCATGCCTGAGTTTTTCACAAAGAATTCTAAAGCCTTTATGAACAAGGTGTGTATGAATGACAAGTACTGTATACATGCTTCGAGTATTTTTTCCAACTAATTTTTCATTGTATCTTATAACCGTCTGAAATCTTTCGAATGAGATATTCCCCACATTAAAATTTATAATTAATGAACTCACCGTCGCATTCCATAATTTAGGGGACATCCATTAATAACGTGAGAGAATGTTGGCATTCTTTACTTAATTTAACCCTGTTTTCTCGCCAATTTATACTGTTTCTTAGGGGAAAAAAGTTACATAATATTTGTCGAGGCCATCCCCTCCCATTGAGTGGGATTTCGCTCGACCCCTTCCCTCGCCTAAACAGCTCACGCAATTAATGGTTGCCCCCTTATCTACTATGCAACTATACCGGACGGATTTCAATAAAATTTTGATTATTCCATATGAATCTCCTTAGTAATATTTATTTCAGAGCAAGAACTTCTCAATTTAAATTTATTGAAAGTTATTTTCTACCTTTTAGTTCGCTTTTCTATTAAAGCGTGTTTTTAAACTATTATTTATTCATATATAAATATTCATATATATATATATATATATATATATATATATATATATATATATATATATATATATATATATATATATATACAGG
Source organism: Cynegetis impunctata (assembly GCA_030704885.1). Classification (NCBI taxonomy): domain Eukaryota; kingdom Metazoa; phylum Arthropoda; class Insecta; order Coleoptera; family Coccinellidae; genus Cynegetis; species Cynegetis impunctata. Next base: position 127,615 of record JARQZK010003642.1, read on the forward strand.
GTGATTCATTAAGGGTGGCGACCGGCCGTATCTCGGAAACCGTATGTCCTAGAATTTGGGGAAAAAAATTCTTATATGATAATCTACCCTAAAAAAATGATTAAAGAAATTTTTGAGTCCATAGTTTTCCGCTAGGTGGCGCAATCTACCACTTATAAAATATAATTGGACTTTTTACGAAATATTCCCCAATTAAAGCTGGTAAAAAATAACAACTTTAGAAACTACTGTCTTAACTCTACAACTTTTGTAGAAGTCATTTTTCTATATTACCTATTCTGAAATGGTGGGGGAAGTTCTCTTTCTTTGAGAAAAAAAAGACTGTAACTCCATAATGCATGGACCGATTTTCGAAAACATAGACTCTATGCAAAGAGTATTGAATGTAGATTTTAGTAACAAATAACAAAAACACTTTTAATTTTCCAATCGGCAACTAGAGGGCGTTATGTAACACACTCGGGGTCGAATGTCACAAAAACGGGTTTTTTGCGATTTTCAGCAAAGCATTAAGTTTTATCATGGAATTAGTCTAGACAAAATTTGTAGATCACCTAATTATCTATAAAAAACGTTTGAATAATTTTTTTTTTCAGAGCCACCGTTTTTGAGATCAACGATTCAAAAAGTTGAAAAAAAAAACACTAGCTCAAAGGTGGCGTTGAAACGTGCATATTATGATGATTACAACTCTCTCAAATTTTTGAATCGTTATATCTTAAAAACAGCGACTCTAAAAAAAAGTATTTTGAAATTTTTTATAGATAATTATTTGATCTACAATTTTTGTCTGGGCTAATTTCATGCTGTTGTGAAATAATATGATAAGGATGCATTTTATAATCCCTTAATATTCTTTGCACCAAAGAATAATTCAATCCTAGATCTCCTGCAATTTTTCGAATAATCAAATGGGGTTCAGACTTAACTAACGCCAATACGTTAATAACATTTTCTTCATTGCGACTTCTACGTATCCTATTTCTTAATGCGACAGGTTGAACATGCCGGTTTCTCGCAATCCATGCCGGTTTCTCGCAATCTTTGTGCCAATCTTTTGAATAATTTCCGAGAATGACACCGTCTTTCAGGATATCGTATCGCATACTCCCTTTCAGCAATTACTTCATTTTGTAGACTTTCAAAATATACACTGACCATATCATATGCCTCTTCATTTGAATAAAAAGGCATTATAAATGAGTTAGTTTGCAAACAGTCTGAATAAATTTGACAGCAATAAAAACTTAAAAGTAAACAATCATAAAACATTAGTGTCATTTCCATAGGTAACTTGCTGACTTTTGAAACATCTATCTCTCAACAGTTTAACATCATTCGTAATATTGCAGCTCGTCCATGAACATAAAACTATAAGAGACTGTTTGAGAGATTTGGAATTGAATTTTTATCCGAAATAGTTCAAAGCAAATACTGGCAAGCATTTTGAGTATTCAAAATAATGAGATAGTGGGAGCGTTTTGTAAATTTCTGTTATAAGTAGCTCCCTTAGTTTTGTTTCATTATGTGATGTTAATAAATATTTCTGTGATGCGTTTCTACTTGTTATTTTATTTTCAAAATAATTTTAGCAACATAATTTCTCTTCCACCTTACAGGGCGAGTCAACAATCATCAACTCTCATCAAAAAATGCCAATATCTTTGGAATGAAAAAAGATATCAGTTCGTGGTTTTGACAGGTCAATAAGTCATCAAATTTGGCTTTTTGTTAGCTAGTTAGATTTATAGCATTGTATTTGAAATTTCTCAAAAAAAATCATAAATAGAGCTAGGTGTTACATAACGCCCTCTAGTTGCCGATTGGAAAATTAAAAGTGTTTTTGTTATTTGTTACTAAAATCTACATTCAATACTCTTTGCATAGAGTCTATGTTTTCGAAAATCGGTTCATGCATTATGGAGTTACAGTCTTTTTTATCTCAAAGAAAGAGAACTTCCCCCACCATTTCAGAATAGGTTATACAGAAAAATGACCTCTACAAAAGTTGTAGAGTTAAGACAGTAGTTTCTAGAGTTGTTATCTTTTACCAGCCTTAATTGGGGAATATTTCGTAAAAAATCCAATTATATTTTATAAGTGATAGATTGCGCCACCTAGCGGAAAACTATGGACTCAAAAACATTTTTAATCATTTTTTTAGGGTAGAGTTTCATATAAGAATTTTTTTCCCCAAATTCTAGGACATACGGTTTCCGAGATACCGCCGGTCGCCACCCTTAATGAATCACCCTATATATATATATATATATATATATATATATATATATATATATATATATATATATATATATATATATATATATATTGGATTGATTGGGTCGATACATGGTGTGAATTAATAAACATATTAAAACAATGGTTA